>KN485115.1:57804-73654 GCA_000787095.1 Periophthalmodon schlosseri
CAGACAATGCGTCAGAAGCCGGGCCAAACTGGCTTGGTGGCAGCTCACAACTTAGGTAAGTGCTGCCTGCAAAGATGCGCAGTTCAGTGGGAGCAGAGCCTGAACAGTAAAAATAGACAGTAGTGGATCAAATACAGTTACAGTCTTCAAATTCAATATGTTGCCAAGGTTTTCCAATTCCGTCGCGTTCTTGTAATAAATATGATACAGTTTCAATCGCATTAATACAGTGTTTCTCAAATGTTTAATAAACAACCGAACTTAACAATACCATAAGCTTAACCTGAAACGCATCAGAGATGGCAAAATCTTTACCATGTTTATGCATCAAACAGCCCCATGTAAATCTCAGACACTTATTTGCGTTATATTGCGGAGATGCTCTGTACCAATATTGACATGTTTCCCCAATGGATAAACTCACAATTCATTTACAGTTTGCTTTAAATTACCCTGTTGATTTTATTCCGGTAACGCCACACATGTAAATGCCAATGCTGGTGTGACATCATGTCAAGAACCCGGTCTCTTTATTATTATGCAAATTTACATGCACAACTCCAGATATCAGATTGTGTTGGATTAAAGTCTCCCAAAGCCATATATCTATTACCGTATTTCATACTATAGACGTGCACATACATTACATAGCGCAGTCAATCTCCCTCTCCGCCCCAAAGTGGATTCCCTGTCTCTCGTATCTTCATAATCATGCATTGTCTATTAATCTAAATTAATTTCACACGCAGCGCTACTTGCCTCTTTCGCGCACACACCTAGCTGCACCTAGACGCACATCGACACACCGAGATTACACAGATAAATGGTCCCACTCCCGGGCGGAAAATTGAACATTTGGATTTGCCGAATAAAAGCGTTGCGTTCCAGATTAAAAAAAAGAAAGAGAAAAGAAAATCAGATAATTGAAGTGCTAAATCAAGTGTTGGAGAAAAAGGAGGGATATGCATTCATTATAGCCCCCTTGTTGTTAGCACATGTGGCTAGAAGGGACCTTGATCCTGCCAGTTTGTCTATTTTTATTTAGACCCTGTTTTGTGTGTGCATGTGTGTGTGTTCGCGGGGTCTGCTGGGAGTGTGGATTAGGATGTCTGTCTCTCTGCACCTTTCTTGTCCCTCCTGGGATACCATACTGTCACTCAGCCCCACCGTCCGCTTACAGGGGCGCAGATAAGAGACCAGAAAGTGACTGACTCCATGTTGTGTGTGTGTGTCACTGAAGCGATGACGAGTATGTCGCTGTGTTGCCCATAAACCAACTTGTCTCCTTCAGGGGAAAGATTAGAGCAGTACAAATACTTTCACACATACTACACCCTTGCCTGGCCTTTGTCCTTTTTCTTCTTTTTAAAGTTGTCTGTTAAAAGAAGATTAAAATCCACTTTGGTTTGGAGATTAGGGCTTTAAAACACCTTATTAACACGTGCTGATTAAAACCATACTGCTATCAACAACACGAGGAAAATTCAAGTTTTAATCTGACAAATTCTTCTGACTAAGAATCTAAGAATTCCAAGAATCAATAAATTGAGGATTAACTGTAATTTTGCACGCAATAACATAGAGATCTGTGGTCTGTTCACGCTATCTTTGGCTGCATGGGGCAAGCACAATATTGTCAAACCCATATAGCCCAAGAGCCAGCGTAAGTGAACCTGAAAATGCATGACTGGACTGTGGTTGAAAACAGTCTTAGATACTAGTATTGGTTTTACTCCTTTGTCATTTTTACTGGTCTTAATTCCTATTCTCTCCTGCAGGGACATCCGTAGCTGCCACCCAGGTCTCCGCGGTGACCAGCGACTCAGCGGGCTCCTCCTACTCCATCAGTGGGATTCTGGGTATCAGTTCGGCAACTGATGTGGGCAAGAGGAAGAGAGATGAAGGTAGGACAAGTCTGATTCTCAGTGATTTTGTCATGCTGCCCAATGATCCGACCACTCAAATGAAATTACACTAAAACCTACACTTGAACAACGGAGTAGGTGACTTGACCCAATTTCAAATGCAACATGGATTTTGTTTTTCAGATGTCTTCTAACTCATTGTACCCGGTATTTGGGTGAGGGGTCTTGTTCAGAAATACAGCTCTATATGAGGCTTGAACAGTTGACCGTCCTGTACGAAAATGCTTATCCCATTAAAACACTTTGTAACTTACTCATCAAAGGCCTAAATATAAACTGATTTGAATTACACCTATTCAAGTATCCCCCAGTCAAGTAACATTTGAGTAACAGTCTGATAGCTTACAAATTTGTGGTCGCAATTCAGCTGGGATCACACAAAATGTATTTCGCAAATTAAGCCCAGCATAAAGTAATGTGAAGAGTTCAAGAGCAAAAAGAGATATCTCCCTTCTGAATGACTGGCAAAAAGTGTTTTTCTTTTTGTTACCGTCTTCTAGAGATACTAGCAATGACAATAATGTATAGTGCATTTTATCAAGAAGTGATGGAATTGTATTTATAGCAGTAAAATAGATTTGGCTTTTGGAAATATTACTATACTAAGAGTAAACTACAAGCCTCCGATGACCGGCACTTATAATGGCACTTATGAATGGCATTTATCTGTTTTTGCAAATGAGCTCTTCATATGAACTTGAACACAACTGTAAACCTTGAAAAATGCTGACGGTTCATTACATCTGGCTCATTGAAACTATAACCCAAACAAACCAAAACATGTAGTTTCTGTTCTCACTATACATCAAGAGAACAACACACTCAACAACTTCTCTGTTGTTTCCACACCTGAGAATCAATGCCAGATGCAAGTGTTGCATCATGGGACTTTCTGAACCGAACATCTCCATTCCGCACCACCTTTTTGTTTACTAACATCCAGATCTAGCTGAGGAGCCGGTTTATGCATGCGCTATTGATCATATATGCTGTCATGGTGGATCAATGCGGCCTGCATGTTAATAGAGGGGAGCATGCTGGTGTACGGGTGTGTACGAGGCGCTGTCAGTGGCATTAAAAAGCCATCACACCGACATTCTCCTACCGTAAATGAGACAGGACCAGATGTCGGAGCAAGAGGGGGGGTGACAGAGCGCCACTGGGGGCTATCGCACACACTCGGAAAGACACACAAAGGCGGCGTTCCTGATGAGGAATATAGTAACGCTCTGGAACTGGAAGAAGAAGAAGACAGGACAAGAGGCTCAGGTGAAGGCTGGACTTGGACCCTTTTACGGCGCATTATGGGAGACCAACCGATAACCTGAGAAAAGGAGACGACATGAGTTTAAAAACTTTTATGAAATTATTTTTAACACTTATCAGAGTTGTACAAAGGCAATGTATTATAGTGACTGTAATTGTAGTCATAGTCACTGAGAGTATCCTACCTTCTATTCTCAAAACTACACAACTACGCAACTACTCAATACAGTTTTGGATTTTTTCTTCCTCCTGTGTAACTAAACAAGTGACGGCCTCTATGGACTATCCAATCACATTACTGTGTAGGAAAACACATTCTGAACTTACAATAATGAACAGATAAATACAAACTGCTGACACAGCTCTGGCGACATTAGCTTGTGCTCTACTAAAGATTAAACTCTACATAATTTTACTCAGGTTCAGCACAGTTCCCCTTTTCCCATGTTTTTGCATCGCTAATCCCTATTTCATTTTGACATTTGGTCAAAGTAGGTAATACTGTATTTTAAGTTTTGTGATTACGAGTCACCTTCTGGGAGACAGGGGCATTACACTCGCTGCCTTCAAGACTCTGTAGTGTTTGCAGTAATTTTTTTATCATATGTAATTGTACAAATGTAGCAGCACAAACTGTTATCCCTGTAGCGTATGGCTATAACCGTGTTGCCCTATCTGCAATTCAAGTATAAGCAATTAGCCGCATCATTGTTTGCCTTTGTTCACTACATGTGCGGTCTGCTAGTCGTTTCACTGGTGCTGCCTTTGTGTTTGAAGATAAATATCCAGACCTCTGTTGCACTTACGCTGCCCGGCTGAAGCATCATGTTGGCCCCTGCATCACTTCTGTGTGTGTGTGTTTGTGTGTGTTTGTGTGTGTGCGTGTGTGCAGTTTTCTGTGGCAGAGGTCCGCACGCCCGGCTCGGTGGTCTAATTAACAGCATTGCTAATCACAGCTTCCATTAGAGCAGCCCCCACTGGATAATGACACACACACAGCGAGGGGCAACAGGGAGAACAGCATGCACCAACATGGACAGACACAGACATACATTACACAGCAGCACGAGCCTCTCACACACATTCACACAGTCACACACACTCACACACACTCACACACACTCACACATTCACACAATCACAGGCTTCAGCGTGACAACATGCAGACGCACAAAGATGAGACGTGTTTGAGGTATAGACGGATTTATCTGCATTAGGGATGACACAATAACCAATAATATCATCTATCGTGATAAAAAAGGGTAGGCAATAATCGTTCGTAACACACTTTATATAATCGTGATAATCGCCAACAAAGATAATCGCCATTATATCATCAGAATGTGCAGAAAAAAAGCTACTTCTCCCTTTTTTTCTTTCTTTCTTTATCTTTATTTATACGGGGGAACCCAGTGAGAGCACTCGGGCTCTCTTTTTCATGGGTGCCCTGTTTAAAATACAATACAAGCACAAAAACAAACAAAACAAACAAGTAAACAAGGGAAACTTTATTTGTATAACGTACACAAAGTAATTTAAAGTGCTTTACAGAATAAGAAAGACATAAAAAAATCACAATATAACAAATCAAAACATAAAAAAATCACAAATAATCATCATAAACTTAATATTAAAAGAGAAGAGTGTAGAATAAAAACCTTTCAGTCATGTGCAAAACTAAACAGAACCGTTTGGAGCCTGGATTTAAGTCCATATACAACATTAAAAACAGGTGCAGATATAAAAGGTGTGTATAAAAGTTTGTTACCAGATAATTAAATTACAATTGCGATGATTTCTTCTAGATCACTGTTGTTTTCACTTCTAACAAAGTACAATTCTCTAACAGTTGTTTAAATATGGAACCTATTCATAATATTAAAATGATACGTATTCATATCCATTACATTTTTAAACTGTCAGCAACTTTAATAATTATCGTGATATAATCGTTAATCGCAATTACTTTGGCCATGATAATTTTCATGCAAATTTCAGTATCGTCCCACGTCTTATCTGCGTACAGTCTGAAGCAAAAATATAGTTTTGTTAAGTACTAAAATGTTATTGACAGATTTAAAGTTATATGGTTATATAAAAAAGTTTTGTTAAAAATATAAACTGCAACACCCCCAACATTAACGTTCATTTAATTTTTTTTTATTTATTTCGAGCAGATTAATGAACACAAAACACATGTATCCCGTACACTTAATGCAGATTTTACATATTTTTCTTATTTAAGCTCGAAAAGGAGTGGGAAGGAGAAAACTTACAAAATCCCCTGTCTTCCATTAGAACATAAATTAAATGCTTTGTTTAAGCTTCCTTTTCAGTTGAACAAAAAAATATATGTAAATTCACTCTATTCACGGCAATAACTGCATCAAAAGGTCACTGACAATAAGTTGAAAACAAGTTAGATCTTAACCAACTGCACAAAACTATTGTCTTAAGGCTTTTTTTTAGCATTTCCGTATAGATTTTGTATTGGTACACATAGAAAACTCTATAATTAAATAATAATAGCACTAAAAGCACTACTATTTGCAGCATCACGTCCAAAAACAGTTCAGCCCTCTTTTCTCAAATGCTCTGTTTAATCATCCTACTGAAGTTATGACAAAATCCTTACTCCAGGTGTGTGTCTGCTCAGAATCAGATGCTCCTCACGATTCCATACACAGTAAATGCCTCATGATAATGCGATAATATCATAATGTGCTGATACAAGCAGTGATCAATATAATGTACATGATATTCTATGAAATATCACTGTCTGAAAAGGAAGAAACACATTTTTACAACCGTATTTCTTTGCAAAACCGCCACATGCACATTCAGTTTATGAAATACACATAATGTAATAATCAACACAGTAAATATGTTGAGTGCATAACAGAGATATATTTAAATTTCTCTAAATAAGAAACAAAACTGAAGTACTGCCACAACTCGGATTTGTAAAAGTTGGCACTAGGCCTGTCACGATAACGACTATATCGACTTATCGTTCATTACATGACAGATGGAACAATTATTTTTGGGCGTCAATATTTACTGTGGTGCTTTTTCTTTGTACTAGCGGAGAAATTGTTCTTATTTTTCTGTGCTACGATTAGATTTGAGCTGTAGAAGGTTGAATAAATAACTTCTATGAATCATTATAGATACAAACTAAGTACTTAAGTGGTGCATTCTGCTGTTTATTTAAAGTAGCTCATGTTTTTTTTTACAATAAGGTACATTTAGAATAGTTTTTTGGGATTCTTGGGTTATTGTGTCAGTGGTATAAATTAGTTTCAATATTATCGTTTATCGTCTATATTTTTTCAGCAATATATCGAACTTCAAAATGTGTTGGTCCAGTTGGCACACCTCTAGTCTGCTATTAAATAAAAAGCAGCCTTTATACAGTAGTAATACAAGTTTGAATATGTGATATATTTCTATTGTTTTATTCTGAATATCCCCCAGAAGTGTTTGTTTTCTTTTCTTTTTGTACATTACATTTTGTATTAGAATTGCATGAAAAAAAAACACTTTCTCTCTATTGTAGTTTGAATCAAAGTACGTTGACACCAAAAGCTGCATTAACGTTTTCTTAACATCTTGATCATATCTCCCTTTTTCATTTTCAAGACAATGTGCGCACGTTAAAAAAAAAAAAAGCTTTGAATTTTGCTGTAACTGATAAAATGGCAGCTGCCGAAGAGATGGGAACACAGGAAGGCGTCTCCGTAGCATATGTGTGTGTGTATATTCAGGATTGTGCGGGGGTAAAGCCCTGTGGTGACCTTTGACCCCAGCCAAAGTGAAGGGAAGTGAGGGGGTGACCGGGTTTGAATCACGATGAATTGGATTGAATGGGAGAACTTGACTCGCGGGGCCATGAGGGGACTTTTGTGTCTTAACCTATTATCTGAACTCTGGAGAATAGATATGTTTGTGTGTGTGTGTGTGTGCGTGTGTGTGTGCGTGGGTGTGTGTGTGTGTGTGCGTGGGTGTGCGTGTGTGTGCCTCCCACCTCATATAGCGTCAGGCCAGGTGGTTGTGAGTCAAAACGACTTTCGGACTTACTCTTTTTTTAACCCGCATTTGAGTGAGAAATCGCATGATGAGTAATAGTATCAGTTACATTTACTCACAGAGCTGACCCCTCCTCTCCCCCCTGTGCATCCACTGTGACTCGGGGAGATAAAGGGTCTCTGTACTGCGTAGCACATAAAGAAGAGAAGAACATGGGGGGGCTCTGTCCTTCACCCCAGCTTCCTCTGTTTAACCCTCGCCCTCGAAAATAACTTTGATCAGTGAATCCATCCGGGACACTGGCACAGGCCTTGTGTGGGGTCAGACTGGTGCGTACATGAGGGACCTAACACTGTCAAGTGTAAAAAGTGTGATTATAGTCTCCGTACGAACAGTGGACATTGTGGAGTAGGCTTTGAGTTAAAAAAAAATCTTAGAGCTTATCGCAATTTCGATTTGACCACAGTTCACAAAGGCTATATATTGTTTACATTTATATTGCCTTTAGGAGGTAACAAAACTATTTCTGAGAGTTGACACTTCACCGTGATTGGCCAAATCCACTTGTCACTCAGAGCGTGACAGAGGCTGACCAATAGGTGTCAGTTGTCCTTCCATCACATCACCCAACCAGCTCCATTATGCAACATTTTGCTTCTGTAGTTAATGAATTGTATGTCTGCTTTAGTCCAGAACCACTGTGTTTTTTACAATGATTCTGTGTTACGTCTGTGTAAAAAAAAAACTTGTTCATTTCAAGAAGAGTACTAGATAGTATAGAGCCAAGTTGTTGCCAGATATTACATCTGTAAATCCCACGTTGTGATGTAGAACTTGAAGTTACTGTTGTTGTAAATATTGTATGTGGTCAGATCTGTTGTGTTGACGAGTGTTGACTAGCAACATTTAACCCAAACCCTTTCAATTTTCTTTCTAAATTGTCAAAGTCATGTGCCCTTTTATGTGTTTGGGCATTTTCATACCAGATGCCCTTCCGAACACAACCTACATTTGTTTATGCTTGGAACCTGCACAAAATTATAAACTATTTGAGCCGATACAACTTAATCCTTTCAGAAAATCTTAAATCAGTTTTCCCCAAAGATACATTTCAAGGCAACTTTTGAGCAGTCGTAAATCTTTCACCGCTAAATAAGTAAAAATGCTAAAAGTCAAAAATGAAAATCAATATCATTATCCTGGGTATTTCCATTTTAAACACGACTGTCCTTGAATAGTGGGATACCTGCATATAGTAATGAGGGACCAGTATCAAAGGGAGAGCGAGAGGAATTGAAAACGAGTTAAGGAGATAGACAGAGGAGCCGGAAGAGAGCGGCAAAAGGCAGAGAGGCCAGAACAATAAGGCGTCATTGTTTGTTTTGTTCTGCTCTAAAAAAGAGGCAAGACTAGCGCTTCCCTTCTGAGACCGCCGCACACAGATAGAGGCTGCTGTGTGAATGGGATTTAACCCGTCACGCCAATGAGTTTCTTCACCCATCCGCTAATACAATGAGACCGGATATCAAGCTTCCACCCCACAACACCCTCAAACATACCACCAAAATGGACACGGGTCATTTTAATATGTTAATGCCCCCCCTTCCTATGGTGAGAATACAGTGTGCGCAGGTTGGTGACTATCTCAGGTGGTGTTTATGTGCGAGACAGCGGAGTGACAGCAGAAAGCAATAAGCTAGCTGAAATGGTGCCATCAGAGCTACATGATTGATCAATTGAATTCCATGATGGGGACTGGCCAGTGGGATTAAATGGGTCGCAGTGGGTTACCAGGCTAAAGCATCATACGAGCTTTATCTCCACCCTGATTGGTCTGTCACCGGGGACCAGCTCCGTACACCGACTGCACTCTGAAGGCGGCGGTGTACGCGAGGGGCTACAGACCAGAGGGGAGAGATTACGATCGAATAGGAGTGTTTGTCAGAGAAGGTGAAAGAGGTTTTGTGGACTGGGGAGGAATGGGGAGTTTTGTTGAGTTGCTCGTAGCGAGATACAGTTGGGATATCTGCGGCGTCTCAATACAGCTACTCCGAAGATCTTGGGCACATGTCTGGTCAAATGACACAGAAACGTAGTATGTAATGTAGGTACAAGGAGCAAACCTCTTTTCAGTTTGTGGGTAAAAAAACCAAACATCTGAGCTACTGCTAATCTTCCGCCTCCTCATTTCTATTTCGTTTCATCGATTAATCTCCTTTTTTCTGATCATTCTGCCTGAGAACTTTGAGCTCAACTTAACTCCCTCCTCCCTTTTACATGTCCAAATCAAACCATCTCAGTCTGGCCTCTCGTTTCCAAAACATCCAACATGGACTCTTCCTCCTTTTGATCAGTGCCATGAACTCAAAATGGTCTTCTACCCTTTCTTTTCATTTTTGACTCCTTTGATACCTTACCTCTGATACTTTTCTCTGCCCATCCATCAGTAAATAGGCCTGTCATGTTAACGCATTTTGAAGTACGACATATTGCTGAAGAAAAACGATAAACGACGATGTTAAAACAAATTCATACCACTGACACAATGACTCTGAAGCGCGATTATCCCCCCCCCAAAATATGAATAAATATCAGAATGAAACACTTGTAGTTAGTTTGTATCTATGAGTCAGAAGCAGCTCTAGTGCAGAAAAATAACAAAAAATCTCCACTAGTACAAAGAAAAAGCACCGACGCTAAATATTGACCCCAAAAAATGATCGTTTCCAGCTTGTAAGTATCGTAACAGGCCTAGCTGTCAGTGGCTCAGGTAGTAGCGTGGTCTTGTAAACAGAAGGTTGAAGGTTCGATCCCAAGTCCAGCCAGTGCATGCTTTGTCTCAGAAAGTATGTGGCGTGCTAAGTGGTCACCGGTGGTCGCAGAAGGCGCTCTCGTGTTTTTGTCTGCCAGCCTCAGGGCAGCAGTGGCTAAAAAAGTGAATGAAAAATGCAATGTAACCCATGCCTTTTTGTAACAAGAACTCAACATTACTGCATGAATTGTATATCAAAAAACTGCCTTAAGAGACCTATAAAAGACTTATATCTGTACAAAAGCCATTCCACATACCACTCTCTCTTTTTGCTTCATCACATTGGACTTGTCTGAGCGGCAGATGACTCAGAAGCAGAATGGTAATAGAGATTTGATCCCCCAACCCCCACCCCACCTGCCTGTCATATCACTCTCCCCAGCACCAAGCGCACCTTCTCACCAAACCCAAACACACAGTGACCCCAGGACTAAAATGGACTCTCGGCAGCGGTTTGCCCAATGAATTGAGCCCATAGCAGGGGATTTTCTCCCTCATCCCCCCTTTCTCTTTATCTTTTTTTTCTAATCATGTGTGGGGCACGACTCTTCAGGGTTCTTGTAATTGTCTCGTTTTGTCCCTCAGCCTTGCAATAACTGCAGGATACGGGAGCTCACAGACAATAAGGAGAGCCAAGAAATATATATTTGTGTCTCTGGGACTGTAACTAGATGGGCAGAGTAGCGAAAGGGGTCATATGTGAAGGAATAGATTGCATTTGTATAGCACCAGTCCAGCAGAGTTCTAGACCTGAATTACCTTTTTTGGCTATAATAAGTCTCAATGAATTTCTTTATCAAATGTCCTGTCTAATGCGCCTCTTATCTTTGCACAGGTATGCAGGAGTCGCCGCTGGCCAATGGGCACGGCCACAGCGGGCGGGACTTCCTCCGAAAACAGATGAGAGGGGAGCTATTCTCGCCGCAGCAGATCGAGGTATTGGATCGCCTGTTTGACAGACAGATGTCCAGTCCAATGCAGGCCTGCCCCGAGCTGTATGTGGGCCCAGACTATGGCAAGGTAAGGGCATAGTACTGTGCAGGGTCCAGGCTAGTGCTGGAGGGAGCGGAGTCGACCTGCCGTGGATAGTTTGCAGATAAAATGTAATTCTCATGAATACCAAATAGTACGGTACATTATGGTGCTCATGTGTTATTTAAAAGAGAGAGTAATTTGATTGTGTGTGTCAGAGTAGGGTTAAAATACTAAATAAATACTATCACATTTTTTTTGCCAATGTTTCCAAGCTTAAGCAATTGCAGCTCCAGCTTTCGATTGGTTCTCTGCTTCTTCTGACGCTCGAAGCCTGCCCTGCCTGCTATGCCTTGCTAGGCCATGTCGCTCACATACAGCTGATAAATAATGTGTTGCTATGTTTTGCTTTTATGAGTTTGTCAGAGAACGTTTTGAGCTTTCAAAACGCAGCATCAGACAATATAAATGACTAAATGAACAGATGCAAATGAAACAAAACACACCTTATTTTAAAGGGCCCGTATTACGCTGTTTTCTGATCTATGTTTTAATGTTGTTTCCTCATCACAGACACACCTGGAGTTGTGTTTTGTTTCATTCACACATGTTTAACACACAAATCCTGCATGTTTAGGCTGTGTTCTTCTCTGAAACTGAAAACACTCCACCTTGTGATGTCATTTGGCTAAACAGGAAGTGCTCCACTGTGTTTTTAAACTCCATGCACCTTCACTAGAATCATTTGAATACTTTCAGCCCTGGAATTGCCAATCTCTACTGAACTAAAGGTAAAATGTAGCTGTTAACTTGAAAACTACCACTTCATGACATCACAAGGTGGAACAGAGCATTTTGAGCTTTGGTGATGTAGTCAGACTAATAATGCAGGGTTACTTAAACATGTGTAAATGAAACAAAACCCAACTCCAGGTATGTTTTTGAAATGAAACAAACCCAACTCCAGGTATGTTTTTGAGGAAGTAACAACATTATAACATGGCTTAAAGCTCACAAGAGTCAATTTTGCTTAATATAGGACCTTTAAAGTTCAAAAATCTACTAATATTGCCCCTTCAAAGCTCACACTCTGAACTATTGCATGTATTGAATCACAACTACATAATCATCGGCGTCCGAGTGTGTTCTTCCCTGCTCCTGACTGGTTAGACTTGTGAAGGCTGGTAGAGCCAGTCAGGAGTGGCCTATTGATGTTCCTATAATCGAGACACACTCCAGGGGTTAATGAGCATATTGACCCGGCGCCTCATTATGACCTCACTTCCTGCTGCTCAGGGACACCCCCAGAGCTGTCCGCATGCTGATGCATCTTGGGAATGTGTTTTTCGTGTTTCGAGCGTGAGAGACTATGCAGAGATATGCTGTGTGTTTTTGTAGCTGTAGCTAAAATGACCTCCTGCCCTTTGTATTCTCTATAATGTAAATCTGAGTGGAATAGACAGGTGCAAGGAGTCCACTGAATAACAAAACCAAAACAATGCATTTGTATTCTTGCCACTGTTTCTCAGATATCTTCTAATCTGCAGCCCTCTAGTCAATAATTAGGTAAAAATATTCTGTCTTAAAATGCTGTTTAGAAAAGCTTTGAAGATCTGCCTTTTCTTGTTTATTTACTCAGTCAAAGTCAAGGCCAAAAGGACAAAAACATTAGCTGTGTAGAAGTACATAGCAGCACAAGTAGGTTGCAGCCTTAGACCTATAGGGCAGATTTGGGCTTTTTAGGCTATTGAAATCGGCTCTGACTGACATGGGGAGTGGAGTGGGGTGAGGGCGAAGGTCGGTTAGGGAGCAGCGCTAGTCCCTCTATAGACTGGTATGACTCGGGACTATAATGCACATGATTCCCAGGTCAGTGTCCTCCGTGAGCCCGGTCAAGCCGCTGGGGTCAGGCGCTAGGATAGGGGAGGCATTAAGTCTTGGGTCACCCTTGGGTCAAAATGGCTTTAGCGACGGCATTGTGATTATAAAGAGGCACACACACACACACACACGTACATCACTATCTGTCTTGAACTGCGCTCCTGTCTAGCTGATCACCCCCCCTCCCGCATTTCTCAGAGGGCTTGATTGACAGTCATATCCTTAATGTTGACACTCTGACAGCCCTGGCCCGGCCTCTTTGTGCGCGGCGGAGGTGTGGATGTGTGAGCGCATGTGTGCGGGGAGCTGGTCAAGGAGGGTCATGCTGTGTTGTGACGGACGCTCATGAAAAATGTGACGTTTGCGGCGGTGGTGGGGGCTTGTTGAGGAATGCTCATGGGACAAAAATATATAATGAGACTAATCAGACATACGCAGCCTTGGATTAAAATAGTTTAGGGCTGCACTTAAGACATTGCTATTGGAATATGCATTTATATTGAACTATATTTCAAATGAGATCTCAGAGTTTCTTACATCTATGGATAAAATATTTGAATGGGGCCCTAGATAAACTATGGTATCTACGGTATGGTAATTTATTTTTCTCTCCAGATCGTAGTCTATAAAGGAAACAATAACAAAACGTATGGGTATGATAATTAACTATTACATATAATATTTTAAACCTGCAGATCTTCTACCCTGTTTACAAGAACACATTTGTTCAACTTTTGCATTGCAAGTCTCTTTCAGTTTCTTTCTTTACCAAATAGGATAAAATTGCTCTTGTCGCTCATGCAGCCAAATCGTATTTTATCTGTCTGCAGTAGTTACTGAAGCCCTGTCCTGCTCAAACCTTTTCCTTTCTTGCTAACAAGCCATCATTTGATCTCATCTCTCCCCCTTTCAGTCTTCTCTATTAAGCCCTGCTATTAATGTGTGTGCACATGGGAGTGTGCATGTGGGTGCCTGTCCAACAGAGTTCATTTGAATTTCCCTTCAATCACTTCCTATTACTCAGGTGATAAATCAGGGCTCCAGCAGAGACCCCACCCATCTGGGCTGCCCCTGGGTCCAAATGCACGCAGGAGTTTTATTGCAATAAATAAGAGATAAAAGTGTGTTTAAAGAGTATGTATTTACATTTAATTAAACCAAGTTGTAATGCATTTATTAGAGAGTTTTGCAATGCAGCTGACAATGATAAAAATAATAAAAATAGACTTTTTAAACTTGTAAAATGCAAGTTGATCAGTTGAAATTTCAGCAATAGTGAGGTGATATGGAGTAACATACATCTCAATGCATTAGGCAAACCAAGCAGTGCAGATGTTTTTAAAAATAATCTTTCACCATAATCTTACACCGTATTATCCTAAAATGTATGTATTTTAAACATTTAAGAGATTTCCACTGAAGTAGATACTGGCCGCTGCTCCCAGGCTCTTTCTAAGCAGAGATTAATTGTTTCCCCACAGTGGCTGTCTCAGTTCGAGGGCCTCTGAGGGATTTGTTTGTTTATGGTCCAGCCTTTTTCTATCAGGGGCGACACAAGACAATGCCAGAGAGAGATGGAGAAATCAGAAGCTATTGGAGAATGGAGAAAAGGGGAAATACTATTATGCAAATAGCGTGGGTTGACAGAGCATATGCACATGGGTGGGTGTGTGTGTTTGCGTGCGTGTGTGTGTGTGTGCGTGTGTGTGCGAGACCAGGGCCGATTAGGGCTCATCTGTTATTGATGTGAGATTTTGACCAAACCATTACACTTCCATCTCAGAGGCACTGTACCTATCTGCTGTGTGCGGAGAGAGAGCTCCATGTGCAGACAATACAGAAGATTTGGCCGTTGTTTTAGTTTGACTTAAGAATTAACTGGAAAAGTGTTAGACAACTTTAATGCGTGTGTATCCAGGATCAAAGCAATCCACGCTTTCTTTTCAATCAGCAGCTTTCCTTTTGCACTCCAAGCGTTTAAGCTGTAATGATTTGTAAATGGTCTTTGGTTTAATTACTTTTTAGGTTTAATGTGATGAAATGAAAATGTGTCTTTTCCTTAAAGGGCCCATATTACACTATTTTCTGATCTTTGTTATAATGATGTTTCCTCATCAAAACAGAAAACACTCTGTTTCACCTTGTGATGTTATGTGGTAATACAGGAAGTGCTCCACTGTGTTTTTAAACTTCAGTAAAGTCATTTGGATGATTTCAACTCTGGAATTGCCAATCTCTACTGAACAAAAGGTAAAAAGGAGCTGTTAACATGAAAATTACCACTACTTGACATCACAAGGTGGAACAGAGCATTTTGAGCTTTGGAGACGTTTCATTGTGTGAATGAAACAAAACACAACTCCAGGTATGTTTTTGAGGGGGTAACAACATTCTAACACAGCTTAAAGTTCACAAGAGTCCATTTTGTGTAATATAGGACCTTTAAGAAAGGTACCTCTGCTGTTGTTAGGAAAATTATTTGATTCTGTTATTTTTTATGGAGGATTGTGCAGACAGAAAGTGTTGCCAAAGCATAACAATAAAAAAAAAAGCTCTAGAGCATTTTCCCAAACCAAAGGTCCAGACCTGAAAAGTATTTGACAATGTTGTTCAAAGTTCTTGTGTGGACGTTTGGTGGAATACAACCAAAGCCCATAGAGCCGTTCTAAAACCAGTCCAGCCCAGAACCGCCCCCAGTCCCCCAGTGTCCCAGTCCCCCTTTTCCCTCAAACCCCAACCCTTCCTTTTGGCCCGACACACACCCCCCCAACCCACCCGCTTTTTGATGAGGGTTGATGGCGCTGTATGAACGGCGGAATTGACAACATTTACGGGGGCGAATGAGAGTGATCCATCTTCCTTAGCGGGCCTGTCACCCCACTGGCCAAACTTCATCATGGCCAATTACAGCCGCACACCCCTTCTTGTGTCAGCCCCTGCCGCCTTTACCCCCCCCCCCCCACCC
>KN485115.1:104559-137995 GCA_000787095.1 Periophthalmodon schlosseri
ATGATTCTAGTGAAGGTGTGTGGAGTTTAAAAACACAGCGGAGCACTTCCTGTTTTACCCACATGACATACAAGTTGGCGCAGAGAGTTTTCTGTTTGAGAGAAGAACTCAGCTTAAATATGCAGGGTTTGTGTGTTAAATGTGTGTGAATGAAACAAAAAAAAAACTCCAGATATGTTTTTGAAGAGTAAACAACACTATAACATAAATCAGAAAATGGCGTAATATGGGCCCTTTAAATACTGGAGGTGGAAAGGATATCCTCCACTAAATGTTTATAGACCCAAGCGTCTCCCTTAAGCCTCTGCCGCCGGACCCCCACAACATCAAGCTTCTGCAGAAAGCACACCTCCAACTCAAACGCCATGGTCACCTTTCCAAAATCACCCCATGTCTGGCACTTCAGTGTATACCTTAAAACAAAGGAATGAAACGTCTATTTAGTGTTTGCTCAGAATCAATAGATACAACAGATTAGTTTCCTTCATTCCTACCCTTTCTGTGTAAAGTCGACATTTTTCTCTGGCAGAGCAGACAAGATCTGATTCAAGACCTGATCTGGATTTGTCTGATTAGTCAGCGTCACATTGTATTGCACCTTAAAAAAGAAGTAAAAATAATGTCTCAACACAAACGCATGTCACAAACCCAACATTAATTAAATTTCGTAGCCTTTAAGCTAATACCTTGATCTTGCGCGGAGCATCTCGAGGACCTCGTCTCTTGCTTGGAGTGAGCATGGTGATTACTTTGTCCAGGCCTCTTTCCAAGGACCCAAACATTTTACCTGCCCTCCTCTTCTTACCACTGTCTCCACAGCCGGCCATGTCCAAAGATCGAGACCTGGGACACAATGAGGAGAAACATGGTACTTTCCAGTGGTGGATGAAGTAGTCAATTTTGTTACTCAAGTAAAAGTACAGATAGACAAAAAGTTACTCAAGTAAAAGTATCACATGAAAAAATCTACTTAAGTGAAAGTATTTAAGTTCCCGTTTAAAAACTGTACTTTAAGAGTAAAAAGTAAAAGTATTTCGTTAGTGTTAGTGTTGTTAACTCGTTAAATGTAGCGCTATTGATTTTAAAATTATACATATTTTGGTCAACAGCAACATGAATCAATTTCTGAATTTTCTTTATGAATTTTGTGTATTTATTTTTGTTTTGCTCAAAGCCGAAGCTTGAACTCGAAAACTTTAGTCAGGATGTTTCCACAAACATGGTAAAAATAACCCCTCAACTCATATGAAAAGTACTTTTTACTTTTCAGTCCAGTTCAAAATGTAGTGGAGTAGAAAGTACAGATACCTGCTCTCAAATGTAGTGAAGTAAAAGGTAAATACATTTTACAGTGGATATATTTTATGTAAAGGACAGATACCTAAAAATTCTACTTAAGTCCAGTACTTTACTACTTGTACTTCGTTACCTTCTACCACTGGTAGGATTAAAAGGACACCACTTACCTTCTGTCAGGGCTCAAGGACATTATTTCTAGATTTGAAGGTTCACCATTCTCTGATGTCTTCTTTCTCTTCTGATCTTTACTGGCACTACCGCCAACTAAAACAAGCAAATGCATTATTATTTATTTTTTAATTTACAAGCCTATTCATAAGGTTTAGAGAGATGAAAATATAGCACCGCTGCCATAGCAACTAACAATTCAAAAGAAAACATGCTTTGAATGAGCATCAACATATCACCTATGAACAGGAAGCTGAATTGATGCAACTGTGAGCTTTAGACAGAACTGAGCGATGGTAAAATGAAATGATTTACCAGTTTACTTCATTTAGTAAGTAAATTTCATATAGGACAAATTAAAAAGCTTGTAACACACAACGATCACTGGATTCCTAATATCAAAAAGATACAGTATCAGACAAAAGGGCTGACACCTACAGGGTTAGGCTTTAGGAACACATGTCACGACAGCCCACGTGGGACAGTGAGCAGAGGAAAGAGACAGCTACACCTGTCACAGCACACGCCTGGGGACCGCCACACACGGCCTATGTGTATGTGTGGACACTGTCACAACAGTGTCTAGAGCCGTTTACAGAACAGAGGCCGGCAGGAGCAGCAGTTGTACACACATTTCAAGGGTTTAACACAAGCTTTCTCCACAGACACTCTTGAGCCAAGTTATGACAAAGCTTTGAAGAGCAAACTAATGAGGCTGGACATCTGAACAAAACTCCCCTTGACAAATAATTAAGACCTAAATGATTCTCCATTCACATTAGTGTCCTTGACTTTTAGATAAGTGAATAGAATTAGCATCCTGATAATAACCTTACCTTGGAGTTGACAGTGATAAGTGTCTGAGCAAATGAGTGTGTGTCCATTTAAATGGCCCAATGACAGCTAAATCATAGAAATATGAGTGGCTCTGGGATAAAAACAAGTCCAACAAATGAGTTTATTACCAGAAGACAATTTACTTGCAAATGCAGGGCATGTGGATGTGGCACTTGTAATAATAAAAGCTGCGTGAGATGAGAAAAACACTAAATGAATAGAAAGCAGTGAGCAGTTGCCAATGCAAATATTTGAATTAAACCGTTTATAAAAAAAAAAGATTTTCCTTTCAGGCATGGGTCTAAAGAGGTCTACTCGGTCTTACCTCTTGGCGATGCTGAGGTTTTGGTGCTGACATTGTCATTGGGAGTTGTGAGTACATTCTTGTTGGGTCGGCCGGTCTTTTTACTGGATACAGGAGTTTGCCGAGGAGGCACCAAGAATTTCTCTGCATCTCGCTCTGTGTTCTCTTTATTCTCTGTGCTGTGCTCCTGGTTCTTTTCCCGCCTCTCAGGGCGGCGCCCAGCAGCTCGTCTCCTTTCTGGCATTGGGCTATAAGCACATCTCCTCTCTATGACCGGAGATGCCATTCTCTGCAGACACAGGCTCACTCATTACTTTTGAACAATCAGTAAGAAATGTCACAGTAGTGCAGATACAACATACTTTGTTGCTTGGGGTTTTATCCTGCCTCTCTTTTACACCTCGGGGTGTATTTGGTGTGACTGTAAGCCACGGGCAATCGTCCAAGTATTCAGAGCAAAAGTCCAAAGAACCAACAATAACACCATCTTCATCCTCACTGAATTGAAGAGATTCTTTTGTCTAACAAAAGAAAACAGAAATCAGAACCCAGAAAAACAAGCCTTAGGTGATAGTTAAAACAATATAGAGGAGGTTATAAAATTGAGCATGTGAAGAACAGCACAGAGGATTGTGGCTGTGCAGTCTGACCTGGAGTCCCTGGTGTAATGGAGAGCAGGAGTCCTCACGGAGCACTGGTTCAGCGCGCAGTCTGACAGGCTTACCCCTTTGCTTCTTTGACAGCAGCAGCAGGTAGGTGGCTGTGGTGTGGTCATACCGCCACTGTCACAGATCACAGCAATTAGAGGGCATTTCTACCATCAACGGCCATGAGATTTACACAATACAAGGACTATAACAAGGGATATTGTGAGGAGTTTGACAAAGAAAACACTAAATGGGGTAAATCAAAAGCAAGACACACCTCCTTGACCAGTGCAGTTGTGCTTTCTCTTGACCGCTTCATGTTGACAGCCATCTCAGTGATACAGTCCTCATCAATATGGCCTAGCTACAAAGATAAACAATGTTACAACTACTTTATTTAATAACAAACATTTTTGTACATTTATGAGAAATGTACGAGTATTTTGCTTTTACCGGCAGCCTGCTGTGCCACTCAACAGGGCTGTTGTAGTCTTTTAACACCCAGGGATGATCCAACAACTGTCTGACAGTAAGACGACGCTTGGGGTCCACCTAGAGGACACATGAAAAGCTGCAACTCAATTCAAGAAGCGCTTAATTAAGCTTTGCGAATTATTATTGATAAAAGGAAACAAGAAAGCAAGAACATAAATTGCAACACTTAAAGTGTCTGTATTGTAAAATAACAATTAATAAAAACAATTCATATTAATCAAATAATCATCAAATCCACACCTGCATCATCTGGTTCAAGAGGATGACGCTCCCAGGTGAGAGCCAGTGAGGGTTGTCATATTTGCCTTGCTTAAAACAAAACACAAATGTAGCTTTAGAAAAAAATAAAAATAAACAAACCATTGTTATAAATATACAAGTATCTTATTGATCTACATTCATTTGAAATACAAACAGGAGAGCAGATATGTAGGTGCTTATATGTGACATACTGTGATCTTTCTGTACAGCACCATACAGTTGTCGTCATCAAAGGGTAGGTACCCACAGAGCAGAGCGAACAGCAGCACTCCCATACTCCATACGTCGGCCTGGAAGTTACACATCACACAGCACTATTTCAGCTTCAAGCGTTTCAGACAGGATTTCACAGCTCAGTTGCACCGAGTCATGCACCAGCGAATATGATCAGCACACCATGAAGAAGCAAAATGTGGAACAGGCAGGTAATCATTAAACTTGGTGGAAAAAACAAATGGTTTTTAGGGGTAAAATAGACAGGTGCAGTTCTGGTATAAATGTAGCATATATAGATAAGAATGTGGTTTTCACCTCTGAACCAATGTAGGCTTTCCCCTGGATGAGTTCAGGAGCAGCGTAAGCGGGACTTCCACAACACGTCATCAGCTCATAGCTCAGACCACCCTGCAAGAGAGAGACCGTGTAACGAACAGAATTTACACTGTACCGTCCTTGTGTGCTACAAATTCTAATAAACAGCAAGAAAGAAAACATCTAACTTTTAAAAGAATAGATCATATGTATTATTTTTTATGGAAAGGTGTAAATTAATTTTTAAATACCTTAGGTCTGGCACACAGACCAAAGTCTATAAGTTTCAAGTTGTGAGCTCCATCAATCAACAAGTTTTCCTAAAAACATAAACACAAATATCAGAACTCTGACATTCACCTGAGGTTCACCTACATGCAATTTTACAAAGTATATACCGGTTTAAGGTCTCTATGAGCAAATCCTTGACTGTGAACATAGGCTATGGCTGACACAATCTGCCTGAAAAACACTCTGGTTTCCTCCTCTGAAAGACGGTCTTTGGCAATTATGTAGTCAAACAGCTCTCCGCCTGGACAGTACTGAATCAAAAAGAAAACAAATGTTTGCATCTCCAAAGACAGCGCAGGTGTTTCGTTTGGATTGTCATTTACCTCAATCACCATAAAAATGTGGGTGGAAGTCTCAATGACTTGGTAAAGGCGACAGACGTGCTGATGACTTAAGTTCTTCATTGCGTCAATCTCCAGCTTCACACGAGGCAGGTCATCCTAAAGAGGGCGATATGTCAGTAACTCCAGCGCAGTTTTGTTTAATTGTGGCTCTGTTGTTGCATTTTCTACAGTTCTAAAATTGTAAAATGCACTGATGAATATACAATTGTTCATTTACATACCCCAAGGTCTTTTTTGGTCATTATCTTTATGGCAACCTTCTCTCCTGTCAGTTTGTGCCGCCCAAGTTTTACTTTAGCAAAGCCACCTGTGTAAAACAAAAATAACAACAATAACAAACGCGCAGTTAGTACGCAAATAATGACAGTGGCATGAGAGTTACACGTTAATATTGGACTCAAAGCCAAACTACACATTACCTGAGCCTATTGTCTCATAAACTTCATAGTATTTGTGTAGTTCTTCCGCTCCTCGCAGCTCTGTCCTTTCCACTGGCATCGTCCTGAGTTCTGTGACCACGGCGCACCGCAAACTCTCTGCGGAAGAAAAGGGCCAGTAAGCTAATCATAGTCTCACCGCACTATTCAATAATCTATCATCATGTGCTTGTCTTATTTATGTAATAAATCAGAAGGCAGATGATTTACCTAGATAAGTCCCAAAGTCGTCACACAATGTTGTAAAAAAAGAGTTAAAACTTCACTCATACGTGCAAATGGGAAAGCAGCAGATGAGTGTTTTGTTGCTCAAGTTTGAATTTCGCACGTCGACGTCAGGACGCACTTCCCACTTCCGGTTTGTGTCTTGCGCCCTCGTGTGGTTGACTGTGGGGGTTGAATATCGCACTCGGGGTAAGAAGGGGTGGAAGCATACTTACTTAAATATCTCAAGGACCCCCTGCCGTCCTCCACCATGACATCATAATAAATTCTGAATTTAAAACCATAGCCTACAAGTTAAGATTTCTAATAGTCTTAATTTTATTGGTCTACAGTTAAGATTATGAGAAAATGTATGTATTCAAACATTTTTTGGGGGACTCCCATGGTTGTTTGCCTGTGACCCAGAGTACTTCTCTCTGTATATTCTATGAATACCTGTCTATTTGGATAAGTGTATTTTCTTGGTCCAGGGACCCTAGTTTGAGAATAGTTGCCCTAAACACCCCTTACTTGTGTAATAGTGACTGTGAGTTTAAATTATACTACTGATACTAGTAGGTTATATTGATTCCAAAGTATGTTGGTGTATGATGATGTATGGTGTAAATAGGCTAAACTTAAACTGTGTGGTACAGTCATGTACATGATTGCCTTTGCATATTTTAAGATGGAAAAAAAGATGTTGAAACCTGTGCTCTGTTTGACCCTTCAGGTATGTGGGTGCTGTGGCTGACCAGAGGTGTATTTATTGCCTTAGAGTTTGTGTTCACCTGTGCTGGGTCAGAGCCTGTAATCAGGAAAAGGTGAAAGGAGCGAGTCCAGCTCTCCTATCTGCCTGTCACTCATTTCACTTTCATACTTGGAATTGTCTTTCAGCCATCACACAATCCAGTTCGCTATACTTTACAAATCCTTATTATGATCATATGACCTCATGTAGTGAATCTAATACGCCCAACCATACACAAACATTGCATAAGAACTCATGTTAACGTATAGGGGGCCAATGTTTGAGCGATTGATTACTACTTTTGTGTGTTTCTCATGGTCGTTATGAAAAGAGGCAGTCGTTAAGAAACTAACTGGTGTTTAGGAAATGTCCAGGTGTCAGCAGGCTCACAGAACCCCTCATTTGGTTCCTGTGGCAGCTGGTCAGGACAGGCACATCAAAGACCCTCATGCAAGGAGAGGTAACACAAGAGGCAGTAGTGTACAAAAGTGGATTTATAATAGTAAGGAATACAACTGTAGAAAAGTACATTTTAAGTGTGTAACCTATTTCATGTGTTTGCTGCACATCAAAAGCACAGGCCTATTTTTATCGTACGGTAACACAGTGGTTCCCAACGTTTTTGTCTCGAGTACCCCCTACGCGTTGTCTCACACTCGAGTACCCCCTATTAATGGGAGTTTCTTTAATAATTATAAATCTGTTTACTAGTATGATGCTATTTATAACTATATTTTCCTGTTTTAATAACATTCATGCCAAACTTATCCTACAGAAGCACTCTTAAGGATATAAAATGTACTGTAAAGAGTATTTTACATTCAAATACCATACAATTTCACTTTTCATTTAAATCTGAAATCATTTCCTGTACCCCCTGACTGGTGCTCGCTTATCCCTGATTGGGAAACACTACTGTAACATACCATTAGCCATTGGGTGTTCCCCCTCTGGGCCTTATTAAAATACTTTTAATATTTAAGAACATGTGCTATAAATTTACTATATAGGGTGGTATGTGTTCTAATAGTTTGGAATCTGTGATTTTAAGATAAACCACAATATCCGTCCGGACACATAGTATCCTACATAGTATTAAAAATGGTGCAGAAACTCCCAGGATGCCTACATGCACACATTAAAATCGTGTATAACCCAAACTCTCTCTGATTTAGCTGGTAAAACATAGTCTACATTAATTCTCTAAGCAGCTGTAATGTAAGGATATAACACTATGGGAGTTTGTCTTGGTACTACTTTCACATACTTTAGGATCACTGTCGACCTGTTTCTCTTACTGCATCTTTCACGCACCATAGACTAACCCAGCATAAATTCTGTTTTTTTTATAGTTCCTATGTGTCCCAATTCTTTATCCACACTTAAACACTATGCAAGCATCTATCTTTCCTCACACATGTGCTCCAGCTACGTGCAGCAACTGCCCAGTTAAATGTTTTCTCCGGCTTTATGTTTCCCAGTGTATAGGTTAAGGAATTGCATGGTACATAAATTATAAATCAAAACATATTTTAGATGATTTCATATCGTGTCCATACAGTCATTTTTATTCCTTGAGGATAAGATGTTTTTTTTGTTTTTGTTTTTTTGTTTAAAATTTTCCAATGTTACAGTAATTTGTTAGTTATTACTATCCCACTATAATTAGCAATTTTGTTACATTGCAATCACGTTTAACAGCTTTACACAAGTTGGAACTACACTAAGTGTTCTCCATACCCTCCTAAAACTGTCCTCTTTCCTCCCCTTTCGGGTCGACCCCACCTCACGGGCTTCTCTCCCTGTAAAGGATGAATGCTTGTATCCCTGTGCATGAGGCTGGATGTATGAGGGTCTTTAGTGTCCAGTCTCTCCATGGCTCAGCTGCAGCTCTGCTCCTGCAGCCGGGGTCAGGCCCTGGCACTGCTCCTGTTCATTCTCCAGCTCGCACTTCTCAACCAATCATTTGTTTCTGGTTTCTCGGATATAAACTTTGACCTGACTCTCAAGGTAGGATTTCCATTTCAATAGATTTCATATTTTTGTCATTGTATGTGCAAAATTCACAAAGGGTGGGCAGGAAAAAAAACGCAAAGCAACCGTATTACATGAGTGACATGGCAAAAATAATAACAATGCAAAAATACTGGTAGAGTTTGAATAATCAATCACACTATGTGTCGTAGTTGCTGGTTCACTATTCCTTCATTGGACCACTTTTGAAGTTGACTACTGCAAACCGATAACACAAGAGCTGCAGTTTTGAAGAGCCAATTTTTTGGCCATCACAGTTTGACTTTTCTCATACTTGTTAAAATCCAAATGCATGTTATTGTTTCTGCCTCTAATCTAACACATCAGCTTCGAGTAGGAGGTGTTCATTTATGGACATAATGCTATACTTGCAGAAGTATGAGATGGTGAAGGGGGACTTCTCTCGGACTTTCCTACGTGTTGGCTATCACAAAATAGCTGAGATTCCAGCAGGAGCACGCAACATCAGCATACAGGAGACAATGAAGAGCCGCAATTATCTGGGTATAAAAATAGACAGGAAAGTGTTGTGCAACATAGTTCATAAAATATTTAAACAAGTTCCACACTAACCAGTGAATATGTAAAAAATATGTTTTTTCTTCAGCCCTACAGACTAAACATGGTGTGTCCATAGTCAATGGAAATTGGGTGATTGATAGACCGGGTATCTACACTGCAGTTGGAACCCAGTTAATGTATAAAAGACCCAATGAGATTCGCTCACGCACAGGAGAGTCTATTTCTGCCCCTGGGCCACTGAGTGAGGACCTGATTCTATATGTAAGTGTGTCATAGACAGAAGAACACCACTAACATTCTTAGACACAAGTCTTATGTCTCCTGTCTGTGCAGCTCATCTATCAACAACCCAATCCCAGTGTGTACTATGAGTACAGTGTGCCCTCACCACACACACAGCAAAATCCAAATCCCCATGAGGGTTCAAATGTTATTGCCCCAGGTGAGATCAGACCTATACCCTTAAAATTATAAACATTCTCATGTTACAGAGAATGAAACACTGCGTTACAATGTAAATATGGCAAACATTTGGTATTCTTTTGATATATACTATACACCATATATCATATGCCATGGTTAATATGAATTACATTCTAAATATGTCTCTGTTTCTCATGAGGTGTAACCACAAACCCACCCCACTCAGAGAGTGCGGTTAACAAAAGTGGCATCTCCAACAACATCGACGAGAACTCCCATCTGAATCAGGCCCTAACCACACCGGCTGTGACCACAAAACTGCGGACCATGTACGAGTGGGTACAGTCAGGGCACAGCGAGTGCAGCACCACATGTGGCACTGGTAAGCAGCACACAGTTGTACATGTAGATCTACACACATGTACACGCTCATGGTGGTGTATGTTTTCAGGCACGCGGCACATGGTCTGGGCCTGTGTGGAGAAGGATTCCCAAACAACTGTGTCCTCTGACCTTTGCGACTCCGCTCTTGAACCAGCAAAGCAGCTAGAGGACTGCAATCCCCAGCAATGCCTTGCATAGTAAACAAATAACACACACGCACCATATATACACATATAACATAACATATAAGTGCATGTGTGTGTTTTTTTCATGGGCCTATGAGTTTCTCTTCCATATTATAGGTTATATGTAAAGGTACAGTATGTAACTTTCACCCTCATGATTCCATGCAAATAGAAAGTTAAAACCATCCATTGGAACATTCTCCATGGAAATAGATATGTTTTTTCTGCCATATTGTGGAAGACTATAGCCAAAGGAACAACATTTCCATGGACACAAGCAGGAGGATTTTAGCCATAACAGTTGAGGTCCTGTACTGGCCATTTATTCTTTCTTTTCTAGACTTATAATCCACAGAGTGAGAGAGAGAGAATGTGTAGAGTTTATTTCCTCCATTTAATTTCATTTGGCCTGCTCCACACAATATTACATCTGGTCTGCAACCATTCTGTGTTATATGTTATATTGTCATCCTTGCTTGGGCAGCTGGGATATTGGGGAGTGGTCTGAGTGCAGTGCAAAATGTGGGCCTGGTACTCAGCACCGGCAGGTCATCTGCCGCCAGGTCACCCAAGCGCACGCCAATGGCACCGAGACTTCTGTGACTGTAGAGCTGGAACAATGTGGCTTCACTGAAATGCCTGACACCAAGTCCACCTGTCAGCTCAAGATCTGTAGCCAGTGGGAGATCCGGTCTGAGTGGACTCCGGTAAGAGAGACAGTAACAAGATGATTCAGATCAATTCATATTTTTACCATGCAACATTGCATCTCTGCCAGTGCTCAGTACCATGTGGAGTGGGCCAACGCAGCAGAGAGGTGGTGTGCATGAGTAACCAGGGGGAGCCTGAGCCAGACAAAGAGTGTAATATGAACATAAAGCCAGACACTCTGCAAAACTGTGACATGGGCAAGTGTGCTCGCAGCTGGTTCACCTCACAGTGGAGCCAACAGGTGAGACTCCACAACTGAATGTTATTATTACAGAAACAAGAATGTCCCTCACAGAATGTCTACATTGTGCTCCTCAGTGCACTGCCGAGTGTGGCAGAGGGAATCGCACTCGGACAGCTGTGTGCCTCACGGACTATGTGACAGATCTTCCACTGGGCAGCTGTGAAGGGGAGCGACCACCAGAGGTGACAACATGTGATTCAGGCCCCTGCCAAAACCGCTTTGAGTGGTACACAGGACCCTGGAGTCAGGTAAATTATAATTGTACTTTCTCTTATAAATCATTACAATTTTTTATGTATGTGATTCAATGTGTTCCAGTGTTCTGCAGACTGTGGAAATGGAACACAGACCCGGAATACGGCTTGTATTGTCACTAATAATGGGAACATGGATGTTGTTGACCAAGCAAATTGTGACAGTGAGTCGAAGCCGATCACAGCTCAGGCCTGCGCTCTGAAGCCTTGTGGAGTCCAGTGGTATGTCTCGGAGTGGAGTACAGTAAGTGATTTGTTGATTATGATTTGGCAGGGAAAAACTCTGACATTTTTAGTACTGGTTCTATGTGCTGTTACTCTAGTGCTCTCGTTCTTGTAATGGTGGCTACCGTGTGCGTGAAGTGCGCTGTTTGACAGACAACATTGCCCCAAGCGAGAACTGTGACCCACACGTGACCCCAAACACAAGAGAAGAATGCAACAAACAGCCTTGCCTCGCAGAGATCGGTAAGCCTCAGCAGCTTTAGTGAAGACAAATGAGACAAGTTTAAAGACAGAATGAAGTGTGTTATAGATTAATACTTGTTGTGTACTGTTTATGACCTTACAACCCTTTTCCTCTTTTCAGATCTTCAGTGCAGTGACCAGTATCATAAATGTATGGTGGTAGTTCAAGCTCGACTCTGCATTTATCCTTACTATAGAAGTGTCTGTTGTGCTTCCTGCTCTCGAGCCCAGAAAACATTCCCTGCCAATATTCACCAGAACAGGATACGCCGGTGATAAGTTCTTGGAATGACTTTTCTTTAAAAGGGATAGTTCACCGCCGACATCATTGCTTAGTGATAAAAATACTCAATAAATAAAAATACACAAACACTCACCACAGCTTGAATGACTTGCCAACCTCGAGTGTCTATTACTAGTTATTTAGTTATTTACTGTGCTTAAATATGGCATATCATCTACCCATCCATGTTTAAAAAAATATTTATTTGAATTATCTAATCAGTAGATTATTGTTGTCAGAGTGTGAATAAAATTATGTAATATTTTTTACTTGTTTTGTAAAATCTTTGTGTACATTGGTGGTCAATAAGACGCTCCAGAACTGTGTAAAGCATGCATGTAGTGAATACAATGCACAGTGAACAGTTATCTTTGTACTCAAGGCAGTTATAGTAATACCTTTGTTTTAATGGAACCGCTGAACTGACAGCATGTAAAAGGCCATAACTCAATCGCAAGAACACAGAAAGTAACATTAAAAACACCATTGACTCACATTGCATACTCTCTTGTAAAACAAAGTAGCAAGTTCTTCACAATCACAACCCTGCATTTTCTTCTCCATGTTTCCCCACAGTTGTCTTGTGTCTGTGGCTGCTGTTAGGTCCATGCTGTTGTGGCTGTGTAAAAAGTCACAAGTGAACCTGGGCCTTTGGTAAGAGGGCTGCGAGGTCCACATCACTGTCTGCACTTAACCACATGGACACCATCACCCCAAAACATTCAAGGCCAGAGGGTGAAAGTTTCCTCAGAACCATTCAAAGCTTTCCAAAAATAGTTCCCACTACTGTAGTATAACAATTACTTATTTGTGTTGATGAAATGTATTAAGCGTCGTACCATCGTTCACAAATTCCATAAATGTTTATGTTTACAAAAGACATAAATATAGGTTACAATTCCGTAAAAATAAAATTGATATAGTTTTCTTAAATGATAATTTACCAGAGGCAAACTCAGAAACAGATCTTTGACACTAGGCAAAAACATTAGAAAAAAGCCCTGAGGTCAAATAAAACAATGTCTCATCTCACGCACATACTGCAGTAATGTCCTGTCTTCATTACAAGCAAACTCTGCAGGACTGTAGGCAGAATCTGAGTCCTGTTCAGCGCAATCAGTGGTAGTATGCAAGTGCACTGCTGTGTTACTGCGAGATTAGCTGGACTCTGAGACATAAGGAGAATGTGAAGGCACACTTATCAGAGGCAGCTTGTCCCCAAGATTTTTATGTAAAACTATCAAGGAAGATTTCAAAGGCAGGGGTGTAGGTTATCGATTCAGAGGTGAGGCGGCAGTGAAGCAGGTTCAGGCCAAATTACCCAAGACTGCCTGATAAGAATGCTCTGTGATAACGTTTATTGTAGGACCTGACTATCATACATAAAAATATGATTTCAATTTATAACCAGCTGGGTCGCTACTTAAATATTTCTTCACTATGGCAAGTGAATTAAATTAAACAAGGTTCATTTTCCCTTTCCCGATGTTATTATACATAATAGGTATAAATGTATGACACAAGAATATACATTGGCTTTAGTCTACCATTTCACGAGTACATCCAAGCATTCAAGGTAAGGACTTTGGCTTTTAAAAGTTAGGCCCAATCCGAAATGGAGCGACAATAAGGACCAAGGAGGAGTAAGGAGCTATCGCTGCTTTTGGTGGATCCAAATCCTCCTAACCAGCGGTAGGAACAACAGCTGTTCAGTAAAAACTACAACACCCAGAAAACAGACTACAACAAGCGCACCATCCTCCACTACTGCGCTGAGTCTTATGAGAATATTAAACCTTTCAGTCTTTACAGTCAGTTTTCATCACAGCGGTTGCCTACATAAATAAAGTGACTGTACATGAGTGAAATTACCGCTGTTAAATACAGAGCTGCGCTAAACCTGCACATGTATCTCTGAAGTTTATGCATGAACCACCTCCAACGCGATATAAGCACAAGCGCGGAGCAGGTAATAATATTCTCCAGACTCACCATCAGCAGCACACATCCCCTGTCACTGAAAGAGCAAATACATTACAGTGAATCCTGTCCTTTAGTCCGACAGCAGCTGGCAGCATCAGCGGCACAAGGAGGGAGCTGTTTTTTCAGCTCTTAGTTTATGCAAATTGGCCGTGTGGTTTTAAGTTTAGTTTCTGTAAAACGTAAACAAATGCACGCAAAGCTGCATTAACCACATTATAATATAACGATGATGAGGCTGATGTGTCTCTATAGCAGTTATGCTTAATATGTTGTTAAGCTGAGCTTATTTATGTAAAAGATTTTAATTAATAATCTGCTGCATTATACAACTTGTAAATTACTACTTGGAAACTTTCGGTTTGATCTGTGCTGTGAATTGTGGGATACCTCATAGCTCCTTACTGCTGGTTAGAAACCTCCTGAGGTTCCTATGCTAAAGGAGCTATGAAAGGAAGTATAGCGTCTCCTTTCCTTACTCCTTCCTAACTTCACTGATCAATTCGGATGGTCCTTGTCATGGCTGACGACGGCGCATGTCCTGGTCAATGATAAGGAAAGGAGCTTTCTAGGCGCATTTAACCAATTCGGATGGGGCCTTGGTCTATATGTAAAGATATGAAACACACCATTAAAAACAAACATGCGCACTCACACTCATTCACACACTCACTCACACAGCATGGCTCAAAAGAACCACCACAAAAAATAAAAATACATTTCAAGTTTCACCCACACTCATTCCTCACATTCTGTGTGTTCCAATCACATACATATTAGGGGTAGAAAACAAAAATTACAAAAAAACAAAAAAAACAAAAAAAACAAGGACCATTTTTTGAGGTTATTAACTGGTAGAGCTCGTATTTTCTCATGTGCAAATCATATAAAAAATGCTACAATTCATTCTCCTGTGAACAAGACCGGTTCAGGGCAAGCCATGTCTCCTTTAGTTTGCAAATATAAAGAGGCTTGGACATTGGCGGCACAGTTTGCTTAATCAGCGACAATGCAGTCTTTTCTCTTCTTGTGCTCTATCCGTTCAGGTTTTGGTAGAGGTGTTTGTTTTAGATATGACCCCAGTCAAAAACGTTCATCCGGTAAGTCATTAAAAAATGTAGCGCATCTGTGAATCCATCCTCACAGAATTCAGCTTAGGCTTGCAATCCAAAATGTCGTCCTATGAACCCAACAGTGTGTCACTCACTGTCAGTCTCTATGTCTGAGTCAGACCACTGCACTGGGCTCAGTTTGCCATGGCGCTGGGCATACTCTATGACTGCTGTATAGCAGAAATAGTACTGGTCCCAGGTCTGAATACTAAAAGCCCTCTGAGTGCGCATTCGGCGCACAGTTTGACACACATCTACAGTGCCTATGTCCTCTAGACGTGAAAGACAGATGTCCAGAGTGCAGAATGTACCTTAGTAAAAAAACCACAAAAAAAAACACAGATTACCAATTGAATTTATCAAAAACCTTGACAGGTGAATAATGTAATGTAATAACATACCTGTGCGACCAATGCCAGCACTACAATGGACAACCACTGGAGGGCCCTCTGGACGGCCGTTCCAACTGGTGCCCAAGTTTTGTACAGCTGTTTTCTGCCTCTGTATTACATGTTCACGGAAATCCAACATGGCTGTAGCACTTTTGGGCACCCCAAAGTCTGGCCAGCTCACATACAGGTAGTGGCACACCTCTCGCCTTTCACCAGACTAAGAAAAGTAAGTAAAGTGTTTTTTGTTTGTTTGTTTTTAAATAAATAAAATGTTGATTAATCTTACCTGTGTGTTGTACAACTCTAAATGGGAGAGTTTAAAGTCTTGAAACACTTGGATGTGAGTGTTTCTGATCAAAAAGCACCCATGCTGCTCAGTCCTACCCTCTTCTAGAGGCCAGTACTGACCACACTTGACACGGCCACGCTCTACCACCCTGAAAGAGGATCAACATTACTTAGATTTGATTGGAGACGATTTATACTCCTCGTGACTACCCTACAATCCTCTCAAAACCTATTAGATTAAACATTCAGTTTGTGCCAATTCTACAGAAATTTTCTGTAACAGATGTATGAGATTCATGAGCAGTTACATTGTCTCACCTTGTGGTCATAACAATAATTAGTACCATCTGTTCCCACACCATGCGCCAGAAGTCGACAAATGTTTTAGGCAAAGGACCTGAGGAACACACAAAAAAATGTTTGACAGAGGCCAGAAAACATTTTTTTAAAATGACGGCTGAATAGATGCACACCCTGAGTAGCAATATAGGCGTTTCTTCTTTTGTAACCATCCATGAAGCTAGCATTAATGTAGTCTGATGTCTGCAACCAGAAGATGGATTACACAAGGATTACAGTCACATCTATCCTGAAGTAATGAGTGAATCACTTACCTCATCATCAGCATCACAGAGCTGAGAAAGTCGCACACGCGAGTGGTCCAGGCACAGCACGTCGCTGTACCGATTTTTTATTTGATTGGCCAGTTTCCTAAAAAGGAGGGGCACACAGAAGAGTTATAATAATAATTATAATAATAACGCCTTACACTTGTATTGCACTTTACAGGCTTGACAAGCCTCTCAGAGCACTACACTGCAGTTGATTATTCATATACTCCACACTCAATGGTGATAAGCTACTTAAACAGTCGCAACTGCTCAGGTGTGGACTGACAAAAGTAAGGCTGCCAATCAACAATCACTCACACATCACATTCACACTAGGCAAGGAGGGTGAAGTGTCTTGCCCAATGACACAAAGACATTATGCTCTAGTCAGAATGGGGTTCGAACCGCTGACCTTTGGGTTGGTGGACGAGCGCTCCACTGAGCCACTGTAGCCCTAAGTTTGGTAGCTGCCTACTGTGTAATATAATGTCTTACTTTGAATAATCAAAGGTTCCTGTTGGAGGTTCCTTGCGGATTTCTTCATACTCCTGGTAGATCCCCTTCTTCTTTTTCCTTTTGACATGTTCCACCAGGTCATGCAGTGTCATGCCGCCCTGTTCTGGCATGTGAACCGACTCCTCTATGCAGCGCTCATCATCGTCTGACCAGGACAGGTGTGGCGACTGAGAAGAGGCCTGATGTGGAGGACGAGGCAAAGACTTCTGGGGCAGCGGAGGAACACCTTCCTCACCCACATCCACAGACTCACTATCATTAGTCTGAAGCTCCTCTGATCTTTTGGCATTGTCTGTGTCCTTACCATCCAACACATCCACGTTGTCCTTTAGAGAAAGTGGTGTGTCAGGGGGTGTGTCTGATTGTGGAGGGGCCTGATGTCCACGGCCATTGACATTAGCATTGAGACTTGAGCGACCGGTCACAGCTGAGCCATTCCAGTGTTGGTGATTTCCCAGTGGTCTGTTGGCAGCAGAATTTGGGACCTGTTGGTTAAGGTCTGGGTCTCGAGTCCTGCCCTCCACATTGTCATAGTGGTTGTGTGGATTTGCATTACTATCATCAAAGCAGTTGGAGTTAGCTGCAACTAGCTCAGAACCTAACTGTGCATTAATGTGAGTGTGGTCAGCGCCAGCGCTTGACTTGCTGCACTCCAAGCTGTAGGAACGCAGAAGACTTCCTACACAGTCATGAGTGTCATGCCTCTGCGTTTCACCCTCAATGGCATTTGTTTGCGTATTGACACAAGACTGGATCCATGCCACATGGCTATACTGGGAAGTTCCTCCCAGGTGTTCAGGGAGGGAGGAAATGGGGATATGGTTCGCCAACTCATGCGCCCTCACCGTGCACACCTGATGAGAGAAATAGATGCTTTCAGTTAAAATTAATATGCCGTATTATTTTAAAATGCAAAGTGTATTGTGAAAAAAAAACAATTGCATACCCTTTCTCTTAACTTTTCACGTACAAAAAGCCGGAGAACTGCGAAAGGGGCCCGAAACCACAGTGGTGATGAGACAATGAAGACACATTTCAACCGAGCCGGGAATGCACCCTAAATATGTAAAAGGTGAAATCACTGAATAAGATGGCCTCAAAATGGTTTGAGGGAAAACACAAAACACATAAAAATATTTACCTTGAGCAAATTGAGGATCTTGACACAGAGCTCATAGTCAAAATTTCCGTAGGTTGAGTTAGTCATGTCATAGATAAATATGAGTCCATCTCTTTGTGTCTGGATGCTGAGAAGAGACAAATTATTAAAATAATAATAAAAAAGAACATTTTATGGTATAGAGATTCATTAATTTGCAAAATAACTGCAGTTTAAATACTAACAAAACGGTTGCATATGCTTCACCTTTCTATGGCTTTGTCAAGCTGATAGATGATGGCTTGCAAGACAGCCTTGTGCGTGGAGGCATCTGGCCTATGTAGACGAGCTGTGAATAGTGCTAGAGCAGCTCCTTTTGCATCACGGCCAGGCTACGGGACAATTGATGAAAAAGTAAAGTGTAATTTTCTTTGTATTCAAATAAATTAAGCAAAAGGGTTTGTCACTAACCAGGACTGTAAATTTTCCACTAAGCAGCTCAGAGCGAAGGGGCTCCTCGTCAGGGTTGATATTAATGATTCCCTCTTTAAGTCTTGTGTTCTGATTGAAACAGCATATCACATTAGTCCTTTGAATGGCTCATTTTGCATGCATGTATTGCTTCATTAAAATACTGACACTCTCATATTATTATTTGCAGATTATACAAGTGTAACTAATATTACATAGCAATAAAAAGTTAAACCAAGTCCAGAATAGTGATAGGCTAAATGAAGTGTAGTTCAAGCAAAAGTGTGAGTGCCTCAAACCAAAGGTTGTTAGTAACAAGAAAGTCACGTGACGGAAGCCTAAGTTTGTGGGACTGCAGAAAAATTGTGTGTATGTAAGCATAATACATTATATTCTTGTTATCGTTATAATCGACAAATGCACTGGTAGGAAACTATATTAAAAGGAAATGTATGTAGCCTGTACTCTTACTCTTTTAAAAAAGGTACTATGACAACTGAACCTGGGTTGCCACTTGCCAGTGCTTAAACCTGCAGATAGAGAACATATACAAATTTTTCTCAGTATATATGGACAGGCCATGTCTCATGTGAAAGCTTAGAGCCTCCAGAATTCACTCACTGCATGGCAGAGGCTGCACCAGCACTGACTGATTGGCTGCAGGTGCTGGGGTTTAAGTAGTGAGGATTCAGATCAGAGACTCCTTTTTTATTTTAACTGGGTATCAGCATTGGATCTGGCAACCCAAATGAGAGACTCATGTGAAACTCATTCTGCATTCTGATAATCGTCTTGAGGACATCATGTCCAGTGCTTTTGCAATAAAGCAATGTATCAGCATTAGAATTATTATCAGTAAAGGCTTTGATTTGCACACGTTTACTTTGTATCTGAAGACACAGATAGGTCAAGATTATGAAATTTAAAATACAAATTTTACATATAGTTCCAATAATGTATATGTAATGTAATATATCAAAATCCCCTGCAGATGGCAGTATATGGAGGCTTCATTTTTGGTGAATGCTTAGTGCTGTAACTAGCTGTGAGGCCATGTTTTTCCCATCAGTTGTCAAGGGACTCAAGTTTAGGAAGGTGAAAATTAGACATCGAACTAAATAGAAAATACACAGTAAAGTCTGAAATGGACAAAACACACACATACACAAATGTATAAACATAAAAAGGTACCTTGTATGCTTGAAAGAGATCAATGGCTCTGGATACATCAAACTTGCGTGCCATAAGAAACTTAACAGCTGTAGGTTGGGAGACCAGCCCAGCACTGTGTGGCTGCTCCCTGCTGCGCACTTCACTCAGGAACTCTTCCACAGCCTGGGTGGCAAGAAACATGTGAAACAAATAATAGAATAGTGACGGAACAAATCCTAAACCCCAATTTAAAATATGGAAAGCGGGTGATGGTGAAGTAGTTGCCCATAATTCTGTGCAAATTCATTTTCTTTTTCATCCAAGTTGGATGACCTCTGACACGTTTAATAAAAGGCATAAAATCCAGTTGACCTAAATACATTTCTTTTTGAATTAGTATATTATATGTTGGATGCCCTTCTAAGATCAACGAAACTGGTTTCAGGAGATGCTTTAATAAGTCACAGATCATAATTAGGGTAAATAATTAAAAATATATATAAAACAACAAAGCTTATTTTGCATAACTGCAGCGTAAAATTGTATCCGAATAGGGGGAATCCGGAGTTCGATGTTTGCCATGATCATCGACAAGCCCATCCCCTTTACTAGAAAGTGATGGCAACAACAATGCTAAGAACCGCATCTTCGATTCTGTGAACTGTGAACCGTAAATCTGAGTGTCATGATGCAGCCTGCCAGCTCCTCGTGGAGGGGTGTCTGATTTAACACACGGGTGACCACCACATAAAATCACCTTGGATAATAGTTGATACGTGCACTTAGACAAAACAAGCAACAAAATCGCAAAAGCAACAAAAGCTAGCATTAGCAGAGGGCTATGGTACATGTGGTAGCTGGACAGCTAACCATACCGTTATTTACAATCCAATCTGCGTGGGCTGAGCCGACAAAAGTAAAACAACTGGCGCCTAAACCCGGCATGATATACATACCGGACAACAACTAAAATATTGTCAATGTCCGTGGGTGGTAAGACGGACCATCGAGACCCTCATTAACCTGTAGCCTCCGCTACCAACACTAGCACCCGCTAACTGCTGTCAGTCACACCGGAGCCACTCGACTCAAGAGGCAACAGGGCCAAGGCTGTTTACTTAACAATACTACCAGCAACCACGTGACATGATATGTACCAAAGACCGCGAATACAGACATTTCTTATTCTGGAAAGTTAACACAGTAATGGGGTTGAATAACTTGAGAAAATTCCAACAAGTTAACCTTACCAGCTGCTCCTGAGTTGTCAGGGCTTCCGCCATCTTGAAGCCTCCGCAACGTCGCAGCGGGCGCGCCCACTATCCCTCACCCCCGCCCCGGACTGCTCCACTCACCCATTTACCGTTTACCAAGTTTACCACTATAAAGCCATGGCATCTATTTATCTATTTCAATCACCGAGGTGCAACGTTAGATACGTCAAGTTAGGGTTTCTTTTCTTTTCTAACTACTTTACTTTTCTTTGTTGAACTCTTTGCCAACACATATATTATACTTTATTTTCTTCTGCATTAATTTATTTTATGGACCCAACCCAAACTGCAACAACCTATTGTAACAACTAAATCATCAACGCTTGTCCAGAGCCGGTACTTTTGTGTTGGAACTATTTTTTTACGACCTTCTTTCTCAGAAACACCAGGGCGGAGCTTGGGCCGTGGGCTTCTCCTGGCGGACTTTTCAACTGCTCACTGGGAAGATGTTTACATTTTCTAATTACAAAGTACTAATTCAGGAAACATCGCCAAGTTAATTTAGTAAATATTTCCTGTATAAATGGTTCGACTGAGCTTTCTGTAATTAGATGAACCAGTGTCATGGGACCATCATGGTTTCGCTAATAAACAACATTTTATTTATCTGGCGTTTTTCCTAAACAATATGCTACTATGAGCAGTGCTCCTCACCCCAGAAAGAAAAACTACATGGGACTGCACCATATCAAGAAAACCCGAAGGTATGTTTGTGTCAGTCTTTTTGGTGGTGATAGTTCTCTGTTACTACAGTTCATATTTACAGAATTTATCTCGAGATTCACCTCTTAATTACTTTTAGAGCTGATGAACCAAGAGACAACTGCACTCCAGCAGGCAATAGTGACAAACCAGGCATAAGCAGGGATAGCATCATGGTGAGTGTTGCTCTTTTAACCAAAATATGTTGTTTCACAATCTCTGAATCTGATAAATCTTGCATTAGGGGGGAGGAGCACGACCTCAGTTTGGAGAATCCACCTTAGCTCTTGATGAAGAGCTATTGCAGGTGCTTGATGCCGCTGATGCAATGAAACCTTCAAATGTTCACACTGACAATGTAGCTTCTATTATACCATTGAGAGGCCATTCAACAATTTCAAAGAATCAAAATATGGGTTTAAGAAGTAATACCATTAGCAAGATGTGTGCTGCTCAGCCAGATAAACATGTATCCACAAAAGGTGCCAACATTCCAAGGAGTGTGTGCAGTAATGTTGGTGATCGCCAGAAGCCTGACTGGAGAGATAACTGCAAAGATCTTGCCCAGCGTCTGCTTTTCAATGATGATGGAGAGGAATCTCCCCAGTCTACCTCAAGTTGCACTGTGACAGAGAAAGAAAGACCTGTTCCAACAATAGATATTAATACTATGTAAGCATTGCCGTGCTTTTTTTCTTTTATGGATTCACTGTGAGAAATTTACAAATGTCCTTAAATTACAGTACACAGAATCAATCTCCCAGAAGACATCACTCCCCTCAGAGTGCAGATAAAGATAAAAACAGAGAACACCTGAATGCTTCCAGTAACTACATATTGTTTAGTCCTACACAATTGGCGGAGGCTAGAAAACGGGCCAAACTACAGCAGTCGTTACAGAATCAGTCTGCATCAGTGCTTACGGTTCCCACTGGATTAGATGCCACCACTCTCAATAACACTTCAATCCAACCAGGTGTGTATAGTATATATAGTATATTGTATTTATGTTTGCACATACCTTCTCCAATATGTGTGTGTGCACTTTTGGATACAGGCACTGTTATGTGTGCCCCTGAAGAGCAGGCCGAGAAGCTGTTGTTGTCCAGTTGGGGTTTACCTAAACCTGTTCTGGATCGTTACCACAAACTTGGAGTGACTCACATGTTTGAATGGCAGGCTCAGTGTCTAGCAGTTGGCCGTGTTCTGCATGGAGGAAACCTAGTTTACTCTGGTAAGACTTACAATCTTGTCTTCTTTTGTTGCATTTTTTTTTACATTAATTTTGTTTACAGCTCCCACTAGTGCTGGAAAAACACTAGTATCAGAACTACTCATGTTAAAGCGAGTACTTGAGACAAAAAGAAAAGCCCTTTTTATTTTGCCATTTGTCTCCGTGGCCAAAGAAAAGATGCATTACCTTCAGGTAAGGAACAAAGGAGTGCACACATCATGAAGATCTAATATTGACAGTTTGATTATTGTTATCAGAATGTGTTTGAAGAAGCGGGTGTTCGTGTCGAGGGATACATGGGCAGCACTTCTGCTGCAGGCGGGTTTTCATCTCTGGATGTTGCTGTTTGTACGATAGAAAAGGCAAATTCTCTCATCAACAGACTTATTGAAGAAAATAATATGGGGTTGTTGGGTAATTATGATCAATCAGTACCATTTTTATATGTGTTCTGTACCAACACTTAATCCTTTATTTTCTTTAGGTATGGTGGTGGTCGATGAGTTGCATATGGTCGGTGATTCTGGAAGGGGGTATCTGCTAGAGCTTCTTTTAACAAAAATCCAATACCTTTCACTGAAACAAAACATAACAGGGTCTGTATAAATGCATCTTATGCTGCCTGACAGGCTGTACATGAATCATTGTGTGAAAACCTGTGATGTTTTAGGTCACTTTCTGAGGGTGTACAGATTGTTGGCATGAGCGCTACTTTACCGAACCTACCCCTTTTGGCCAAATGGCTTGGAGCAGAGCTTTATCAAACTGACTATCGGCCTGTACCACTTGAGGAACATCTAAAAATTGGAAGCAATATTTACAACAAGAGTCTTTCTGTGATTCGACAGTTTACACCTGCACTGAGTATTAAAGTAAAACCTATGTTTGAACTTTTGAAACACAATGTAATCTCCAAACGAGACTGAGATATTCTAATTAACATATTTTCTTTTCAAGGGCGATGATGACCATATTGTAAGCCTGTGTTACGAGACTGTGAGGGAGGGCCATTCTGTGCTGCTTTTCTGCCCTTCAAAAAATTGGTGTGAGAAACTTGCAGACGGCATTGCGAGGGAATTTTATAATCTTCAACATAAAAGTAGGTGGAAAGTACATTAGAAACGGCTTTGTACCTCACTAAATATTACATGCTGGATTATGTGAAAACTGCATCAGAACCATGTAAAAATATTTACAATGTAATACAAAAAGTGTGACTCATAAATAAGCACCTTCCTCTTTTCAGAAACTCACTGTGAAAGAGATTCTCAGCCTGTGACCCTGAATCTAGAGGGCCTGGAGGAAGTAGTTGCACAGCTAAAACGAACTCCTGCTGGCTTGGACCCTATACTCCAGCGCACTGTCCCTTGGGGAGTTGGCTTCCACCATGCGGGTAGAAAAACAAAGCTATTCACTTAGCAAATTCATCAGCTAGTTCGAAAATATCTTCAATGCATCTGTACCTCTTACAGGTCTCACATTTGATGAGCGAGATGTTTTAGAAGGGGCATTTCGTCAAAGTATAGTGAGGGTTCTGGCTGCTACTTCTACGCTTTCTTCTGGGGTAAATCTGCCTGCCAGAAGAGTCATCATTCGGACCCCTATGTTCAATGGACACATATTGGACCCTCTCACATATAAGCAGATGGCGGGGAGAGCTGGGAGGAAAGGCGTGGACACTACAGGTACAGTTAAAAAGTTTATTTTGGTATTACTAGGGATTCATTTGTATCCCTTTCCAGGCGAGAGTGTTTTGGTATGTAAAGAAGCAGAGCGACAGAAAGGCGTAACACTCCTCAGAGGTGATCTTCAACCAATCCGCAGCTGCCTAGTAAAGAGGGAGGGAGAGGGTGTCACCACCAGTATGCTGCGGGCCATCCTAGAGGTAACCATAGTAACTATACAATAATACACCAATACACAATACTGTACATGTACTTTCGGAAAAAACATGTATTTAACTCCAGATAGTTGTTGGAGGTGTTGCCAGTAAGCCACAGGATGTCCGCTTGTATGCCTCATGTTCGCTTCTGGCTGCTAGCTTGAAATGTGAGGGGAGACCGACAGATGAAGGGACCAATAAGGGGGCAATTGAGGCCTGCGTTGAGTGGCTCATGGACAATGAATTCATAAGTATCCAAAAAGAAGAAGGTGATCACAAAGCTTTTTTCTTACATCATATTACAAAATCAAGCAGTAACCCAGCTCTCGGTGAAATACTTACAGTTGTATTGTGCTTGTCTACTAAGAGGAGCGGTACTGTCCGACTCAACTTGGCGCCGCCACCCTATCTTCATCTCTCTCACCTCCAGAGGCTTTGAAAATATTTGCAGATCTTCAACGGGCTATGAAAGGCTTTGTTCTGGAAAACGACTTGCATATTTTGTATTTGGTATACATTCAAGTATCTCTTTCACTTTTCGCTTCACCAAACCACAAATATTTGTAACAGAAGCTGACATGACCTTGCTGCATCTTGATTTCTCAACAGATTACTCCTCTGTATGCAGAATGGACGACCATAGATTGGTATCAGTTTTTCTGTTTGTGGGAACAACTGTCATCTTCAATGAAAAGAGTTGCTGAGTTGGTTGGCATCCAGGAAGGCTTTCTTGCGCGGTCTGTCAGCGGAAAGCTTGTTGCCAAGACAGAGAAGCAGCATAGGCAGATGGCTATACATAAACGGTAACATATCTTCTACACAAATGTTTGAGATTAAACCTTTTATGTTAGTAGTAGGGCTGCAACTAGAGGTTATTTTAGCAGTTGACTAGTCAAACTATTATACCTATTGCACATTGAGATTTTTAATTACATATTTAAACAATAAAAGGTAAAAAAATAAAAAATAAAGGTAGTGAATATTTACAAATACATGTTATGGTCTGTATAGTCCAAATGTGATAAAGATTGTAAAATGGTTAGCGCTTTTTCTTTAATTTAATACTTGATTAGTCACTATTCTGATTAACCATTGCAGCCCTAGTTAGTAGCTGTGCAAAGCTAATCTGCAGTACATATAGTAAAATTTGCATTTTCAAACAAAATTAGGTAAGACAATGGCACATTACTGACTTTTTAAGATAGATAATTTTCATTCTTTCATCATCAGTTTCATCTACATCTACCTCTTTTTTGTGATTCATTGTTCTCATTTCATTCATTTTTGTCAGGTTTTTCACCACTCTTGTACTGCATGATCTTGTGAATGAGGTTCCTCTGGGAGCAGTGGCATCCAAATATAACTGCAATCGTGGGCAGTTACAGTCTCTACAACAGTCTGCTTCTACATACGCAGGTACACAAATACTACAAGAATCATCTGCATGTTTTGTTTTTTAAATATAAACATTTACGATGATAAATACTATGGCTAAAAATAACCTGTCTCAATTCTTGAATAACAAATTGTTTAATCAAAACTAATGATGGGCCTGTTCCTGTTTTAGGCATGGTGACAGTTTTTTGCAAGCGTTTGGGTTGGCACAACTTGGAGCTGCTGCTGTCCCAGTACCAGACCAGACTGAGCTTTGGTGTCCAAAGGGAGCTGGTCGACTTGGTCCGGGTTTCACTGTTAAATGCAACTAGAGCCAGAACTCTTTATGCACAAGGTCTCTGTACAGTTGCTGAGCTGGCAAGAGCCTCTGTAGAGAATGTAGAGAAAGCACTGAGGAATGCTGTTCCATTTAAGAGGTGTGTACAGAACATTCCAGAAGTTAATGTTTAATTTGATTTCTAGTTACATTACAAAGCATACAATTTTTTTTTTTTAAATGATTACGATAAGTGATTAACTGATGATAAATGGAAAATTTGTACATGGAATAATATGATACGTATTGCAGCGTTCTGGTAAGGAAACACGCCAAATTTCTTCTGCTTTATTTTCTGAACACAAGGGCTACTGTAGGTCGTAACCCACGCCAAAACAAGAGCAAAAGAGTCACATACTAAAGCAGTTACTTTAACAACACATAAATAGTTACAAGAACAACAAAAAGTGTCAACCCTGAACTAAACACAAAATATCAGATTATTGCACTATGTTGTACCATTGTATCTTAATAATTTTGTAGTTGCAGCCTGTTCACAAGCTAAAACTACAGTCACATGAGCAACAGTTCAGCTCTAAAACATAATCTGTTATTTATTATATTATATTATACAAAAACTGATGTATTTCTGCGTTTGTAGCTCTAGACGTGCAGTGGACGAGAGTGAGTTTGAGGCTGCAGAGAGGAGAAGTCTGCGGTGTGTCTGGGTGACCGGGGGACGGGCCTTGACTGAACAGGAAGCTGCAGTAGAGATCATCTCTGAGGCACAGATTCTTCTTCAGGAAGACCTGGCACAGTTAGGAATACAATGGGACCCTTCAGTACGTCCTCCTGTAGCCCCTGACAAACGCAAGGACAGCATGGGCTCCTCTGATAGTTCCTCTGAATCACTAACTGGCTCGTGTGAAGTACATGTAAAGAACAACAGCAAACAACCTAATGAAGGAGGGGTTGATAAAAATACAGAGGCAAAAGCAGAGGATGACACTGGAAACCCAACTGCAGTAGAAGAAACAGAAAAAGATTTTGAAAAAGTAGAAGAAAACAAAATTGAAATTCACGCCACGTTAAAGACAGAACGCGTACCTGAAAGAAGCCTGACACAAGAGTTATCGGAAATTGTATCAAGTCCGTCAATTCAAGCTGTGCCCAAAGTCATTCAGCCACCATCTTCACCTATGCCCCCACCCCGTTTCAGACCACTGGGATCCAGATCTGAACAAAGGGATTCTGATGGGACGTCCACAGGCGATGGATCCAGAGTTAATGGACAGTCACCTCCTCGGCCAGGCAGACTTCAGCACTCTATGGTTCTAAGTAAAGTCCTCAACTCAATACAAACAAAAGACAAGTCCCTCAAACAACTGAATGGGGCAGAGTCTTCTACGATTCCAAGTGCACCAAACACAGTCATTGCTCCTCCAGATGCCAAACAAGAAAACACAAATGAAGAAAGGCAAAATGAATCACCAGGATCAGTTCCTCTATTCTCCCCAGAGGCAAAAAGACAAAGATTAGCGAGTGAAGATAAGTTTTCATCCCCAGAGCTTTATGCAGGTAAAGATGAGGTGAAAAGCGACAATGAGAGTTTTGGGGACAGCTTTGAGTTGGACACTCAGACAGAAAGAATCATGGCACAGCAGAACCACCAAAACAGGACTGAGAATGACAAAGGGGAGTCTAAAACAGTAGAAGAAGACAAGGTGGAAGAAGATTTAGATGAAGTTGAAGAGGGACTAAACAAAGACAAAGAAGTAGCCGTATTTGGTTCTTCTCTCACAGATAGTCAGATGGAACTCATCCTTGATACCAGCGATCAGGTTAGTAAAAGTACATTTCTTACACTGTTCATGCTTCATGTAAATTTAAAATTGGATTATTTGCATAACTTTAATGGGAATAGAAACAAGAGTAGGCATTTAAAATTTTATGTTGAGCTCAAAAAGTTAAGTGGGGTATAGAATGGGGTAAAGAATATATAGTTCTTATTGTGATATTTGAGTGACAAAGATAATTCAAACATTTGAATAATATTTTGTTACTTTCCCACAGATCTATCCGGCAAACAATGTGGCTAATAATCAAGTGGAAGAAGGTTTAGTGGAAGAAATAAACTTGGAAAGAGACCCGCCCACATCAGATAGTCCAAACAGAAGCAGTAGTTTTATATTTGACAGTCTATATGATAGTTCACTTTTGGCATGCTTGAGCCCAAACAACGGGGAAAACCAATCGGATGATGAGAAGGCAGAAACAGCTGAACAAGGGTGTCCACAACCATCAACACAGGACCGAAGGCGCAGTGAGGTCTTGGCCTATCAGGAAGCAGAGAGGCAAGAAGCTGTCCAATGGGGTGAATCCTCTTTCAATCTTTCTGAATGGGGAGACTCTTTATTAGTTGGTGAGCACTTTTTAGAAAGGCAGAGTCAACTTCGTCAAAAGGAAATGACTAAAGCGCCTAATGCTGACAAACCATCCGATTTGCCACAAAACGCAACGAGACAGGAGGACAAAAATGCACAGAATTACAAAGGAAACAAGGAAAAACTAGGACATGAGGTTACCAGACAAAACAACATGGAGGTTAAGTGTGTGTCAGAACGAAACAACATGGAAGTAGATGCATTGCCTCAACAATGTCTCCAACAGGAATCTGAAAATAATCTTTTCTGCAGTCCTGGTGTCCAAGAGATCTTTGACCGTTGGCCTAGTATGACAGAACAGACTTGGCAGAAAACCTCAACAGTTACAACAACAGCAGCCGTGTATAACCCCAAAAGAATTTCTCAAAATGCTGCAGTTACATCCAAGCTCGTCACAGATAGAAAAGACAATGCCGTTGACCTGGTTCCTCCTACTCAGCCAACAGCGCCAGTCACACCAAGAGTCAAACTGACCACTTCTTCTGTGCATTCGCCCCTTACTACTCAGCCACTCAATCAATCAACTCCCACAAATTTGCTACCGGTAAAAACAAGAGTCTCTAAATGCCCCACGACTCACGCAGAGGTCATCAGAAAACCTGTAACAGTCATAAATCATAAACCAAAAGCGAAAAGTGTCCCAGAGTCTGCTCCTACTTCAAATGCTGAACCTCAGAGCGATGCTGCGTTATCCTCTGTACAATCAAAGTCTCCCTCTGACTTGGAAAACTGTGAGATTGACGAAGGATTTAGCTTGCAGTTATCCCAGGACGCTAGCCCCACTTCAAGTAACCCTGGGACATTCTCCATCATTGACGTTGCGAGTGACAAGCGTCTGTTTGATACCTTTATAAGTGAATGGAAAACAAAAGGAAGATACTCTCTGGCTTTGGCTTGTGAGAAGAGAGCAGACCGACTGGAGCAGCTTGAAACAGGGATAGGAGCAAGGCATAAGAGAGGTAAAGGTAATATTGGCTATCGTTTATATAAAAGCCACAGAAAACTGACTAGATATTGTAATTTGTTGTTCATTGTTAAATTTCATGCTCACACATAAAGGCGACATCTTATTTGACCATAGCCTAATGAAGTAATTGCTTTAATATTTTTAATGCATGCTAAATTATGAAAGGGCCCATATTACTCTATTTTCTGATGTATGTTATAATGTTGTTTCCTCATCACAAACACACCTGGAGTTGTGTTTTGTTTCATTCACACACAAACCTTGCACATTTTGGCTGAGTTCTTCTCTTAAACAGAAAACGCTTTGTTCGACCTTGCGATGCTCCACTGTGATTTTAAGCTCCATACACCTAGACTAGAATAATTTAGATGATTTTGGTCCTGGAATTGCTAATCTTTACTGAACTAAAGGTAAAAGGTAGCTGTTAAGTTGAAAACTATCGCTACATGATATCAAAAGGTGGAAAAGAGCATTTTGAGCTTTGGAGATGTAGACAGACTAATAATAAAGCGTTACTCAAATATGTGTGAATGAAACAAAACACAACTCCAAGTATGTTTTTGAGGAGGTAACAACATTATAACATGGCTTAAAGATCACAAGAGTGCATTTTGTGTAATAGAGGACCTTTAAACTATTCTGTAAATAATTATTGTGCACTTTTTATTACTTTGTTTATTTTATCGACAAGCTTTGTATTTTTCTTTGCCGTAACAGCAGCTCCTTATAAATCCAGTCTGGAGAATGGTTTTCCAATCAGAGACAGTGAAGGACATGTGCTTTTGGGGCTGTCGGTCTGTTGGGGGGCAAGAGATGCATACTACATATCATTTCAGAGAGAGCAGAGCCAAGGTAATGTCAACATGGATCGGACTACTGCAAACTCTATAACATCTATATCCAGGGGTTTCGGATTGGGGTGGTAAAATGTATAGCAAGGGCCTAATGCAAGGGGTCTGTAATGTGCATTTTAAGTTTATTTTTACTTTTAAAACAATTACAGCTGACCAAAGTGCTGCACAGTAGCAAAAAAAGAAAAAAAATTATCGTAGATAACATGTAGTGTGGGCCCACCAACATGTTTGTTCCCTGTACCCAGAATTCCCTGCTACATGAGTGCTTGTATCTTTAGTTTATTTATTTGATTTCCCTAATCGCCAATACAGTATTCATAAAATGTTGCACTCTTTGTGTACCAGGCCTCAGCTCCAGTTTGGCCCCTCCTGCTCTGGATGAGGCGTTGACAGTCAGTGAGAGACTGAAGCAAGTGAAGCTGTGTCTGGAAACATTATCAGATAGATCGAGAAGAAGTACCGCAATTGTGTATGACGTCATCGAGGTGTACAAAACCCTCGTACTGAGTTGTGGTGTTAGCTTGGAGATGAACTGTGAAGACCCCAAGGTGATAAAAATGGCAATATACTATTATTCACATGTTTTTGTTATTAGAGCACTAATGTGATGTATTAAAACTAACAAATACTGTATCTCTACAGGTTGCATGTTGGCTGCTGGACCCAGGCAGTGAAGAAAGAATTCTACACAATATGGTCACCGTCTATTGCCCTGAAGAGCTCCCTCTGCTTGAAGGACTTGGAAGTGCACATACGTACTGTCCCCGCGTCAGGGCAGCGACTGAGTGTGTGCTCCTTTATGCTGTCATGAACCACTTGACTGGGTTGCTAGAGAAAGATGGCATGCTTGGTACATACAGGGATTACTGTTACGTTTTATTGAGAAAAAAAGTAAAAAATCTAATATTTATTTTGTATTTTATTTTACTAGACTTTTTCACAACAGTTGAGATGCCATCCCAAGTTTGTCTTGCTCTGTTGGAATTAAATGGAGTGGGGTTCAGTGTGGAAGAATGTGAGAGACAAAAACACGTCATGCAAGCCAAACTCAGCGCTCTCGAGTCGCAGGCGTACAGTCTGGCTGGGCATAGCTTCTCTTTAACGAGCATTGATGACGTAGCACAGGTTAGACAAGCAATTTTAAATTTAAAAACGGGACATAAAGAAAAAATTCATTTCCACAATTTCATTATTTCAGGTGTTGTATTTTGAACTCCACCTGCCTCCTAATGGTGACATTGGAGGCTCAAAAACCAAGAAGACTCTGGGTTACACCAGAAGAGGGGGCAAAGTGCGACTTGGGAAGCAGTTCAGTACCACCAAGGTACAGTCACCAACAGTTGACATGTGATGATTTGGTTTGATTTTGATTTGATTTTTTCAGGATGTTTTGGAGAAACTGTGCCCCCTTCATCCTTTACCTGGTATAATCCTTGAATGGAGAAGAATCACAAATGCTTTGACCAAAGTGGTGTTTCCGCTTCAGAGGGAGAAGCGGTACCATTCTGGGCTGGCTATGGACAGGATCTATCCCATTGCACAGACGCACACGGCCACAGGTAAAATGTACTCTACAAATAGTATAATTCATTTTATTCTAAACATATTTTTCTGTTGTAGGTAGAGTGAGTTTCACTGAGCCCAACATACAAAATGTTCCAAAAGATTTTGAGATTCACATGCCCACAGTTGTGGGTGAAAGCCCTCCTTCACAAGAGAAATGCCACTTAATCACCAAACCAGGGTAAGTGAAATATTTGATCATGCACTGATCAAATTAAATTCATCAGGACCATTTAAAATGAAATAATGATGTCTTGCCTTATTAAAAGGAAAAAGAGACGCTCTGTTGCAGCTTCTGTGGCAGCTGGTAATGCAGACAAAGGGCCTGCGTTTTCAGTCAGCATGAGACATGCTTTTGTGCCTTTTTCAGGTAAGAACATTTTGAAACACAATTTTCACTGGTCACTTTGACATTCATTGTACAAACTGTAGGTGGAATGATATTAGCAGCTGATTATTCCCAGTTGGAGTTAAGAGTCTTGGCTCATCTTTCAAAGGATCACAGGCTTCTTCAGGTAGGATACATATTCTTAAAAAAATCCTAATAAAATAAATCAAACTAATTTGCCTGTGACACAGGTACTTAATGGAGGAGCAGATGTGTTTCGCTGCATTGCAGCCGAATGGAAAAGTGTTGATCCTGAAAGTGTCAGTGACAACTTGAGACAACAGGCAAAGCAGGTGAAAAACTATTGACTATTGACTAGCTATTGTTAATATTTGACTAAGTCCTCCAGCAGTATACAACAGCTTTTTTTTTGCTTTTAGATTTGCTATGGGATTATTTATGGAATGGGTGCAAAGTCTTTGGGGGAGCAAATGGGAGTGGAGGAGGATGACGCAGCATGTTACATTGAGAGCTTTAAATCAAGATACAAAGGTATACAAAATGTAATTAAGTGATATATGTGCCACTAAAATTAACCATATCATTTCTACATTTCAGGGATTAATGCCTTTTTGAAGGAGACTGTGAAGAACTGTGTGAAGAATGGTTATGTTCAAACCCTGATGGGCCGTAGGAGGTACCTGCCTGGAATCGCAAACGCAAATGTACACGTCAAAGCACATGTGAGTGTGATATTATCTTGTTCTTTATTCATACAACATTACAAAGACCACAACAATAAAAACAACATAATAAGCAGAAAGAGCTCATCATAAGGC
>KN485115.1:138050-174901 GCA_000787095.1 Periophthalmodon schlosseri
ATTGGTGTGTGTGGTTATTTTTCACATCGCGGGGATCTGCTTCCCTTATGAGGACAAAGGTCAGATGATGTCAGTCCTTTTATTATTAGCTGGACCTTTAACCTAATCCTTGAATGGGGAGTCTGTTTGTGTTGATAATGTGATATTTTTATCTAAATTTTGGAATATTTCTAATTCTATACAAATACACTCTATGACTTTAACATTATGTTTCCAGGCTGAGAGACAGGCGGTCAACACAACTGTTCAGGGTTCAGCTGCCGACATAGTTAAACTCGCCACAGTCAATATCGAGAAACAACTGAGGAAAACCTACCCTACAGCTCCTTTGTCCCACCAGCACGTCCCCTCAGGTAACATCCATAATGGTCCATTGCTTCGTTTAGTTATCTAAATAAAGTAACTCATTTATCTTTTGACATATTAAAATATTCAGAAAAACCACAACGCCGGATTACTACGTCCCAAAGACGAGGTGCTTATTTTGTTCTACAACTACATGATGAACTTATTTATGAAACTTCAGAAGAAAACCTTATACAGGTGTGGATCTTGACATCTTTTCTATTTCAAATTATGATTATTGATAAGAATCTACCTTTTAAAACGTTTGTCATGTTTTTTTTTAATCTTTTCAGGTTGCTCACACAGTCAAGAAAGAGATGGAGTCTGCAGTAAAACTATATGTAAAACTTAAGGCTAAAGTCAAAGTGGGACCAAGTTGGGGTAATTTACAAGATCTAGATATTTAATAAGTCTATATGTTGTTGTGTAAATAGGATATGAACATGGATTTTAAATTAAAGACGCTAACTATGGAATGTACATACATCGATTATAACAAGACACTGATGAACTGTTAACTATTTATAAATCTGAAGCATATGTAATAATTATCTGAGTTATATGAACAATATGAAATGAACTTGAGCTTAAAAATAATGAGTCAAGCAGCTTTATTCTTTCAGACATCTTAATATCTCATTGTTTACTGTTAAATTGTCTCGTTTATTGACATTTTGTGCATCATCTGGCATTTTCTGTGGAAAAAACTTAAATGGATTTCAAGATTAAAATATCATGTCTATTTTGGTCCATACCTCTTGACAGTTTTGTATCTTTACAGTTTTTGTTAATTTTGAGAGTCAAAATGCCACTGTATATGTCCTCAATGTAATAACCTGCATTACTTTTAGGTTCGTGACTGAACATAAAGTGTGCCATGAACCAGAAGAAATCATATACAACACAAATGGCAACAAAATGAGTAGAAAATAAATACATGGCATAAACGCATTAATAAAATCATAAATTATAGTATTCTTTGATTCAAAGTCAGTAAAATACGTTTGGATTCAAAATGCCGTAATCTCATGTTGAGGGTAAATCTTTAACCTACTATAGTAACATTATTTGCCATATGGAGGTTTTACCCAGATAAACAGATATTTTCAATAAAAATTCTTGTGATGTTTGTGTAATGTCACAGTGTGAAGCACTTAATGAGAATGATTCACAAACACAATAACGTTTGAAAATTTCAATGAATGTTGTGGGATGAGGAAACTGTAATTTTAGCAGACTTGCTGCCACAGACATAATGGATACTATTGAAGGCATCAGTGTAATTATAGACCAAGGTAAAAATAGAAGTGAGAATTTATTTCACAAATGTACAGTTCTGCTACTTGAGCATCAGTGGATTCCACTGGCAGGGTCTGAGGCACCGGGAAGGCCAGAAAAGACCTTGGCTGCCTTAAATGCATGGGACCAGTGATCTCTCATTTGACAGATGACAAAGCTTTAGCCCAAAGTACAGGAGTAAAACCGCATACATAAAAAGAACTGCAAGGACATCGGAGGTCATCTGTGGATATCCAAAGGAGGGGTCAGGGCATTTCCCCACCGCTGCTGAAATAGTATCTGACTGGAGGCCCAGGCAGATCCTCATCTCCTTCTGCCTCTGGAGCAAATGAGACTGTGAGGTCAACATAGCGCCGCTCTGCTGATGGCTTGATCAGTTTCTGCATCCTACACAAACACAGGATGTAGTTTAACTGCACCAAAGACTCAAGTGAGAGGCTTCCTGAACACTTACGTGAGTTTTAGTCGTTTTGAGTGTCCTGGCATGACAGGCACATAAAGCATTTTTACTCCATATACAACCATAGTTGGTTCAATCCCATACTTTTCCTGGAAAAAAAAAAGTCTTGATTACAAAGTTGCATTAACACGGGCTCCACACTTGCAACACTTGCAAGAGTAAGTCACTCACCCTTACTGCATTCATAAAATCTGACAAAGTGAAATCTGGATGTCCACAGACCGTCCAACAGTCCCAGATGGAGAAGTAGATGTTGTCCCTTGAATATCAATGACAAACATGTTGCTTAACTAAAGTCTAAACCTATTATATTAAGATTATACAATAATCCTTAATCACCGTACACACCGAATTAGTGTCTTCTTCACCGGGGCTGGTTCAGTGAGCACCACAACAGGGATGGCCAAATTGAAGAAGCAGTTTTTGAAAGACTCAAATCCATAGCCTCCAGCCACCTTAATCAGCTCCAGAGCCACCTGAAAAAATGTTTATTTGAAAGTGGGACACTTGCAAATATCTCAGATCAATACAGATGTTTTCGTACCAGTCCTGCAACAGCAGCTGTTGCGGTAGCAATAGCAGGAATGATCTTGCCGGCAATGCGCTTGGTCTTAAAGCGGTCTGCAGGTTCTATAGAATACATCCTGGCTCTGAGAGCTGACGCTGATGTGACGAAGTCCAGGTGACCATTGCTGTCATCATCCTTTTCAAATTGTAATGGACTCATTTGTAATGTCTCTAAACAGTTTTATACAAAGGAAAGATTACAAAGTTTCCTCCACACAATTACATTGTTATCAATGTAAGCATATGTGTTTTTGTGAACCTGGTGTGATGCAGTTTGTTGCAGTGGCCTTCTCCAGCTGTTCAATGGCCTCCCTCTCCTCTTCACTGCTTGTTGTCAGTTTAATCTGATCAGATTTTTTAGCAGTCTCATCTGTCACTATACTCTGAGAGTGGCACATTAAAAGAAAGTAGTGTCACAGATATGTTTTTTTTTTTTTTAAACCAAAGACAAACATTACGTTGTCTAACCTTCTCTGTTGGCTGATACTCTGGAATAGCCACATCTGAGAGGATTCCACTGACAACCTCTTCAGAGAGATCCTAGCAAATACAAACAGGTTCAGAAAATGAAAATGTTACTATGACAAGTAAAAAGAAGAATCAATGAATAGAAATTTACATTATTTACATTACCTTTTTGGTGTAAGAAATATTGTAAATTTCTGCATAAAGTCGGGCTGTGCTGACGATGAAAGTTAAGTGCCTGACAAGAGCAAAGCATGAAGCCTTTAAATACATAACTGCAGATCATGTGCTGATGCTGTTTAGAGACATACTTACAATGGATCTTGCAAGTCAAATTCAATAGGTGATGGAGGTCGTTTTGGAGACTGCCAAAATAAACCTAAAACAAAGATAACTCAGTACTGGAGCTTTTTTACTTCAATCATCACAATCAGTGCTTTGTAAAACCTACTTCCATCTTTTAACCTCGTGTCCAGAGGGAAGGAGTGCAGAAGCTGAAGGGCCTATGAGAAAAACAAAACAGTTCCATAGAGGAAATTAGTACAAAAGGTGATATAACAAAAACAATCATACAAATATGTTTGCAAGAGACGGCACCTTTGTCTTGAAATACTTCTCAAATTTCAGGCGAGCAATTGTAATGCACTGCTCCCAATGACTAGGCCTTCTGCTCAACAGTTTCATGACCTGGAATGAGCCCTCCAGACTTTCCCCTGCCCTCATTCTCTACAGAACAATATGGCAGTTCTGTGTTAAACTACATAAACACAAAACCTGTCGAACATCTCAGAACACGCAAAGCTCCCTCACCTGCAGGACGACCTCAGCTGAAGAGTGGTTTTGCCAGAAGGAGTTGTACAGGGATGGTTTGTGGGTAAAGGCATTCTCAAACTGCGAAGGGAAGATTATTTGAAATGCACACGTATTGATTTGTGAATGTACAGTTTAATGATTCAGACCATTTTTTCACGTCATTCTTATTTTAAAATTCAGAATATCATTTTTGTGTAGACGCTGCACACGTGACTGGACGACAGGAGTGTTGGAGGAGAGGAATTTAGCTGAAAAGTTAGGAAGACTCCCGCACACTGCCTCACAGTTGGTTCTCAAATTGAGAATATCTTAATTCAGCACTTCATTCAGCACAAAAAAAACACATTCAAATTCATCAAACCTTGTCTCTTGCCCATTGGATCGTGTGCTCTATAACAGAAGGGAAAGACTTGAGGGTACAGAATGGGATTTCCTCTTCTGGGGGGTCCCTCTAAAATGTATGTAGTATTGGTAAATGTTACAAATATTACTTCAGTTGCACAGGAAGCAAAATTTCACAATTAAACTTACATGGCTATTGTAGGATTCTGTCAAGTTTGGCAGAATGATCTCTGTGTGACCTTTAGTGCCCATAGTACCAGAGTCAAGAAGTGCTTTTTGATTAGAAAGACATCGGCTGAAAACGTAAAACGAAAACCATATTTCAAGGTCCGATATTAAACAGAATTGACTCTTGTGAGATTTAAGCCATGTTATAATGTTGTTAATTCCTCAAAAACATACCCAGAGGTGTGTTTTGTTTCGTTCACACATGTTTCAGTAATCCTGTTCCACCTTGTGATGTCATGAAGTGGTAGTTTTAAAGCTCCTTTTACCTATAGTTCAGTAGAGATTGGCACTTCCAGGGCTGAAATCATCCAAGTGAAGGTGTATAGAGTTTGAAAACACGGTGGAGCACTTCCTGTATTAACACATGACATCACAAGGTGGAACAGAGGGTTTTCTGTGTGAGAGAAGAACTCAGCCTAAATACGCAGGGTTTGTGTATTACATGTGTGAATGAATACGCAGGGTTGTGTATTACATGTGTGAATGAAACAAAACAACTCCAGGTATGTTTGTGATGAGGAAACAATATTGTAACAGATCAGAAAATGGCATAATATGGGCCCTTTAAACAATAGGAACACATTTACACTCACTGTACACTATAAAATACTAATTAAGGATTTGGTGTTATTTATGGGTGTTTGAAGCAAAACGTTCAACTTGCCTATCTACATATCTCCGAGCTTCCACATTATCCAGTGCAGTCACCACTACATTCAAACTGGAGTAGAAAGAGTCACTGTAGATCCCTTCAGTAGCTGGACACACTTTGTTGAGATGAGCGTCTATCTGTAGGTCTGGGTTTATATCTAGTGTAGCTTCTGCTGCTGTAGTACTCTTTGGTTTCTATGTGAACAGCAAACGTATTTGTGAAAAACTATACCATAACAGAAATATAAGACTTATTTTCATTACAGTTAATTTGAAGTTGATAAAAGGTACCTGTATATGATGTGGCCTGAAAAGAAACTGCCGATTGAGATTGGACTTTTCTATCAGATCAGGGTCAGTGATGCAAACCTTCAACAGAAAATTATTTTAGTCAACTAAGAAAGACTTTATTAATATATGTTTTAAAGTGTGCGCAAAGATGATAACAGCTCACCTCTCCAGAACCTTTAGCTAGTCCAACACCAAGCAGCGCAAAGTTCTTCAGCATCTCACATCCAATTGCACCACATCCCACCTGTGGTAGTGGAATTGTATTAACTTGTCAGAGAAAATGCCTCGATCTTGATGAACGGTGAGTGGGCTTAGAGAAAAGGTGTTTTACCATAAACACTCTAAGCTTCTGTAGCTCCAAACTCAGTGATTCACCAATACAAGCTCGTAATCCGTCATACCGGTCTCCTCTCGGATAAAAGTCTTCATCAGGAAGAGACTGCAAGGGCCTGACTACCTCCACAGCGTCAATATAAAACTGCAGAAGAATAGTAAGTCAACACTGGAAAAATTCAACAAAACAATAATTTAGGGGTTTGCTATAAAACATACCCACTGCTGCAGCGGAGCAAACTTTCCTGTAATGGCTTTTAAAGCTTCCTGACTGGCAAGCCCTCCAACAGCTGCAGCTAGAGGAGGTAGGACCCCCTTAGCTGTTCTTGCCAAACACTGAACTAACTCAGAATTTACTGGAGCCTGTTGGAAAATAGACAATAATTCTTAGATTGTCAAGGGTGTGTTATATTGGGTCAGTTGGGGTTATAACTATCTTACCTTGTTCCTCAAAGTAGAATTTATTTCTTCAGTTAACTTCAGTAAAGTTTCAGCATCTTGTAGACACCTGTTCATAAATAATGAATTCAATATGTAACACTCTTTAACTCATGTGTAACAGTATTTATAATTATACAATATATGAAACACTTACTTCATATCTGGGAGTCGACTATGCTGCTGCTGAAAACTGTCCAGGGCCAACATGGCAGCATGAATCTGCACGGGTGCCTAGTGAAACAAAAAAACAAACACACATGAAAATGTTACACTGCCACTTTTCCTTTTGCAGGTTTAAACTTCTTACCTCTGGCTTACTTAAATCTGGGATCACAACCTGAGGATCACAAAGTTGTTTCTCCATCGTTTCCTAAAATGAAAAATAGTTTATATGTAAGAAGATTATGTGATTACTTGAAACAGAGTTACAATTCTAAATTTTTAAGTCTTAAGTACAATTTGCAGTCACACTAAATTAAATAACATGGTGTTATCATTTTATCGACTATAACAGATGAGGGGACAGTTTAGGTGTAACAATATCCAAGTTCCCCTGTTATGGTTTTAGTTGTATGGCCATATTCAAAAGAATTAATGTATTCAATAACTAACATATTCTGATTATATTTCAGCAGAAAAACAGAGCAAAAGACCACAATCTATAAATTTTATAATCTGTATAAAAGGTGTTTTCGTACTGAGCTTGAAGTTCTTTGAACGTTTTCCATGTTCTAGGTTTTTGACATATTGAAATTAATCTGAAAGTTTTTTTTTTTTATTCCCAATCCCAATTTAAAAATAAATAAATAAATAAATAAATGTATTGATACATTTAATCTTTAGACATACACTAGTCAGAATTTTTTGGTATGAACTTACAAATTTGAATGTTTTAGGAGTTTTTACCAGCACCACAAAACCACCATGTGCATATGGACATAGTTGAGTCGTGTCTCCTATTGTGAAACTGTGAGGAGAAAGGACTGAAAAAAACAGACATGAACAGAAATGAAATATCTTCATTGGCCACAAGATGTCACTTTAAAATACTGGTCATGCATGATGCATTTCTACCTGAAATCTTTCGCAGAGTGCCATTGAGTTCGTCCATACCATTGACCTCTCTAAAGATAACACACTGTCCTGTCTCCAGGCCATGGGGGTGGTTGTCCATACATGTAACCACACCAGGGTTGTCCTAAAGGTGGTGTCAAACATGTACAATTAAAAATGCATAATTAAAAATGTTGTGTTTAATTGTGTAAAATAAATCCATTGTAAATAATAATAATAATAATAATGATAATAATAATAATAATAGACAAAATAATAATAATAATAATAATAATAATAAATACCTGTTTAATACTTTGGATAAATATTTCTTTCGGCTCTTCTCCCGTGGGATCTGAAACCTCAAACTCTTCCCCAAAATCACAAAAGACTCTGGCACAAATGCCATATGTATCACAGCCAATAAACTGTAAAAACATGACGCATACCCACCCATCAGGATTAGTTAACCCATGACTCCAGCTCGGGCTTATCTAATGGTGAAATCTTTCATTTAGCGTGTGGCACAGACTTACTTTGATAGGCGGTGACTGTGAGTGGCAAAAGTCATTTATTCTTCTCTGGAGGTTAAGTCTGGCTTCTGTCAGTACAATACACTAAGGGAAAACAAAAAAATCATAGCAGGTATGGGATAGCAAAATGAAACTCAAAGTATTGTGGTGGATACCTATGTTATACATGTCTCACACACAAAATGTATTTAATTGTGAAAGGGAAAACACGGAAAGTGGATAATGGTTGTTATGTTGTGTTTTGAATTCTGCGTTGTTATGTTATGTTTTGAATTTTGCATTGTTATGTTATGTTTTGAATTCTGCGTTGTTATGTTATGTTTTGAATTCTGTGTTGTTATGTTATGTTTTGAATTCTGCTTATTTGATTATTCAGTTAGAAGTTGTAATTAAAGAGAGATCTGAAAAGCTCCTCATTTCTTTTCTAGACCCACTACAGTATATTAATTTCATGCAGTTTAGTTTCATTTAATGCACATATTATACCTGGTACTTTTTGAGAAAGCTGAGGTCAGTATTATCGTCCAAAGAGGAGGACAACATATCCACATGAACATAGGGATTCAATTCAGCAACCCGGGGACACACTGCTTCCACTCTAATGCATAAAAGGTGAGAATATGAAAGAAATGAGACTGGTGCAAGCATATTAAGAAAAAATAGCATCACCGTTGACAAAAAATACGGAGCAAAAGGGTTACAGGGATAGTTAAATGTCCAGATTTACCTCTTTCTCTGACAGGACACGTCATCTTTGCGTATGAAAAAGTTAGAACCAAGATCCCAGGTTTCACACTGCTTTGAGTCATGAAGAGTGACAGCCTGAACAGAATTTTAAAAAGAGGCTTAGAAGACTTAATAATTTAAATAAATATATGGACATGCCGCCCGCCATCTTCAATGATGTACCAAAAATGAATCAGCCTACCTTGACACCAGCCAGGACAATATTTTTTGCTGCATATAAAGTTGCACGTTACACAGTTGAATGAATAGCAATAAAGGATAATGCATATGTATAACACGTACCAATTTCTACACCAAGTCCTCCCATTCCACTGAGAAACACAGAGGACTGGGCCATCTGGTGCATAGCGAGATCTCCCAGTACATAGCGCTGGCGGCTGAAAACACAACAGCGCCGTCAGAGGAGAGTCTTGTCAAAAAATACGGATTTATTTACCAAACGTACCTGTAAAGCGAATCGTCAATCTCCATGGAGTCGGATGCCATTCTGCGAAACAAACATAAAAATCACCCCAAATTAAATAAGCCTCTTCTCCCTAAAACCAACGCCCTGTGGAAGCTCGCTAACGTGATGGTGATGTTATTGGCGTTACTCGTTTGAGGGTCAACCCTGATGCCCTGGAAAGATATAAAAGTTTGAAGGTGTGCTACACTGCTATCCGATGTCTCATTTTAAACGCTGCATTACACAGAGACACCCTTTAAATCACCGTGTTAGCACATAGTGAAACAAGCTAACACCAGTGTCTGTCTCTACTGCCCGGGGCTGACTGGCGCTAATTAAACAGTTGCGGTTAGTCAATCTACGGCGCATTCATTTGCAAGACATATCTTATAATAATTATGTAGGAAACAACGATGACATGGCGTGAAATAACGCTGTAATAGTGAGAAAATGACGCTGCTACCTGTCAGTGTGCAAGTGGAGCAGGAGGAATGAATGGCCCGGTCGGAAAACTGAAAGTACTTCCGGGTTAGTCTGATCACGTGACCGAGCAAAATCTCACATTTCAAAACACTGACATAAAACTGAATGACGAGACGAGGCAAACATTTTAACGTTACGCTCATCATGGAACCTGGGCATGACATGGTGGTTTATTGGAAAAACAACCCAGTCAAATCAACTTATCGGCAAAGATAAGCCTAAGTGTATGTATTTTACTGACTATAAAAGAGACACAACATTGAAATTAATATAGATACATGAAAAGAACAAATGCAGTGCTGCAGGAGGACAGAGCAAAAATGTTCTGTAGACACTGTTGAAATAATCAAAGGTCAATGGGTTGGTGAAACATTTACTTTCTGCTGACCCTTTGAATGACTCAGAACGGACAGAAAAAATATGCTGTTACCTTATACTATGACTTATATAAAGGCTATTATTTTGAAATGAATGTGCTCACTATTCATATGGACCTTTCCACTTTCAATTCTGCTGTACACAACATTTTTTTACTGTGTGTGTCTCAATTTAGACTTTAGAGTCACCCACCCTCTGTTCATATTGGCCAGAAGCACACAGGAGCACCTCCCCTTGCCCTGGAGCCGGACCCAGTGTCCTGTACCTGAACACATCTGAGTCTACATTGGACCCCTTCCATCTCTACGGCAGGTCTCGCTTTGTTTGCAATGTGGAGCAGTGTGGCACTGCGTCCGCTGCAGCGGCTCTCAGTCACTCGTCTGAATTTAAGTGCAACTAAAACTTTGCAGAAAAATATGTCAACCCTTCAACGAGTGTATGTGACTCGACAAATACCACCTGATGGCCTCAAGATACTGAGAGAATCTGGACAGTGAGTCATATTTTACTCATATTATCCATCTAAATACACATTTGATTTATCTTCATTTCTGTTTAAATAGTTAGAAAATTGCCTGTCAGGGTCTGAAATGTAATCATGTGCAGATATGTGTGTAAGGTCTAGTACTATCAGACCAGGGGTCCTGGTCAGATAGTACTGGTCTTATCTGGTACAGCTGATATTCTTGTTCATGTGTGTTTTTCCAGAGTTCAGTTTGAGCTTTGGGACTCAGATGACGTCCCAGTCCCCAGGGCTGAGTTACTCCAGAAGGTCAAAGGTGTTGATGGTTTGCTCTGTGTGCTCACAGAGAAGATAGATGCAGAACTTTTAGATGCTGCCGGTCAGTGGAAAACTATGCAAAATTAATGATGGACGAAGCTTGAATACGCCAATGTTGTGTTGTTCATCTGCAGGACCAAACCTAAAGGTTCTCAGTACAATGTCAGTGGGGTTTGATCATCTTAATTTGGAGGAGCTTAAAAAAAGGTGTTTTATCCATTATGTTTGTGTGCATAAACAAAACTTTTGACACTTTGATTAAATCTTTGGTTCTTCATAGAGGAATTCGGGTGGGGTACACACCTGATGTTTTGACTGATGCTGTAGCTGAGTTAACTGTTGCATTGTTGCTGGCAACATCCAGGAGGCTGATAGAAGCCACACATGAAGCTAAAACGTAAGTCAAGTTTTCACTATAAACAATTAACTTGAACCCATAAGAAGTTTGAAAAGGCAATATTATTGTTTGTGACAGAGGTGGCTGGGGCACATGGAGGACACTGTGGTTATGTGGATATGAACTGGCCAATAGTACAGTGGGCATATTTGGTCTGGGAAGAATCGGTATGAAAGCGCCTCAACATTACATATTTTACTAGACTGATTGCTCCAAAATGTGTTTTTATTTTTCATTAAAGGTGTGGCTATCGCTGAGCGCCTCGCCCCATTCAAAGTTAAAAGATTCATTTACACAGATGTTGTCCCCAGGCCTGAGCTTGCCAATCAAATCAATGCAGAATTTGGTAAGAATTTTTTTTTCATGGGTTATGGAATGCAAGGATAAAGGCTTCTCAAACTATACATTATCAATCATCATAATAATGCACAAACATGCACTAAACACAAGTTTACTTACTTTTGGTTCAGTTTCTATGGATGAACTGGCAAAGCAATCAGATTTTCTTGCTGTGTGTTGTGCTTTGACACCGGAGACAAAGGAGATCTGCAACAAGGACCTCTTTTCTAAAATGAAGAAAACATCCATCTTTATCAACACTAGCAGGTCCCTCTCCCCATAATTTGTTTTGTTCTGTAATACATGTTGTATATATGCTGTTGTATATGTACTGTTCTCATAGTTTTTGTCTTCCAGAGGTGGTGTGGTGAACCAGCAAGATCTTTACGAGGCTCTGTCTACTGGCCAGATTGCAGCAGCTGGCCTTGATGTTACAGTGCCAGAGCCGTTGCCAACCAGTCACCCTCTGTTTACTCTAAAAAACTGTGGTGCGTGTGCCAGACACTCCAATGTTTACTTTATCTCCACTTTGATTGGGCACAGCCCTCAATCTCTGTCTGTTTGTTTTCTACAGTGATTCTCCCTCACATTGCCAGTGCATCCTACACTACGCGTAATGCCATGTCATCTCTGGCTGCAAACAACCTGCTTCTGGGTTTACGGGGTGAACCAATGATCAAAGGGCTTCATCTGTGAAGAAAGCAGAAGCTGACATAACACCGCTCTGAATCAAGACAATATAAGCACAATTTTTTATTTTGTAAAGTATCCTGCTGACATATGGAACAAAATACAACAAATAAATATGCTTTTTTCATTCAAGCCCCTAGTGTTGCCCAAACTAGGGTTGACTCTCAGTGCTGAGGTGAAGAGAAGATCACCCGTCTAACCAAAAAGTGAGGGATTACGGCTTCAAGTTTACAAACAAAATTGCGGCAAAAAATATTAAATATTACTTCAAATTATAATGTGTAATATTATTTTAAATGATAATCTATCTCATATTTTAAGTTGGATAAACAATCAACATTTCATACATTGATTTCATAATGATATAAACTCAGTATTAGATGCAATAATGTATTTATATTTTTTTATTGAATCAAGAAATTCCCAGATTCCCATTCCTCATAGTTAATGTATTTTACATGATTTTTACATTTATTTAGAAACACTAGCTTTAAGTTTTATACTTGATTTGATAAAATGTTGAAAAACAATTTACTTCTGAATGTTTAAAGTAAAATAAAAAAAAACAAAACAAAACCTTAGGATCAGTTACAAATTGTTGTTTCACAAGATTGTTACGAATCACTAGTCAAAAGTATCCAGCCTTCCATGAGGCAATGAGGATCTTAGAAAGATCCACAGCGTAAAGACTAGATTTAAGGTGCAAATTAGGAATGGTTTTGTTTACTCTTAGTCTAGGAGTAACTGGGTAATGGACGGTAATCATCTTGTGGGAGCCAAGATGATCTTATCATTACAAGACAAACATGTAGAAAGAAACCCTGGTGTGTTCATCTGATCTCTCATAATCAGACTGCTGCAGATATCCCAATAACCACATTAAGAGTATTTATTATTTTTATATTTACATTGATACTGGTATTTACCAAGACCTCTAGAATTTGTGCCCAGGGTTTGTGACACTAAACAATTATTGACAACATTGCCAAAAAGTCCACTTACACTTGGTTGTAACACACACTACCAGTCAAAAGTTTGGACACACCCTCTCATTCGATGTTTTTTTCTTTTTCACAACTTTCTACATTTTATATACATATGGAAGACATCAAATATATGAAGCAAGATATATGGAATTGTGTAGTGAAAAAAAAGTTAAATAATTCATAAATGACTAAACATTTTTTTTAATATTTTATATTCCACTCCTCAAAAGTAGCCACCCTTTGCTTTGTTGACAGTGCTGCAAACCCTTGGCCTTCTCTTAATGAGCTTCATGATGAAGTCTCCTGAAATGGTTTTCACCTGTATCTGGTCAGGGTCAAGAAATGCCAAAAGTGCAAACCAGGGTTCAAAGCAAAGGGTGACCATTTATAATGTAAAAAAAAAATTGAAAGATGTTGAGTTATTTTGAGCTTATTTTTTGTTTACTACATTCCACATGTGTCTATAGTGTCATAGTCTTGATACCTTCAGTCAGAATCTACAATGCAAATAATCACTGAAATAAAGAAGAAAACTAAATGAAAAAGTATGTCCAAATTTTGACTGGAAGTGTAAATTATTCATATTTACATCCGGTTGTACATTTTCTTCACAGTAAACACTCTGTTACTGTGAAATATATCTCTGAACTGCTTTGACTTTCCTAAATTCTTAAAATGTTTCAAGTAAGAAAGTATGTAGTAGGACGGTATGAAAACATAAATCACATCAAAACATTTTGGGCAGTCGGTTATACCAACCACTGGATACAGTTGAGTCGAGGGGAGAACAGATTTTTTTTTTTACGTTAAAATACACATTTATTAAAAGAAAGATTTGTCTTAAAAATCCCATGATTGATGCAATATATTTTTTTAAAATCAATGTTTACGACCACAGAAGCATATTTACAAATAAATTACAGGACTTTTCATTGCACAGTGCACATAATTCATTAATTACCAGAAATCAGAGACTGTTTGTAAAAAGAAGTAGGAATAAGGCGACAATGGTGTAGGCAATTGGCCACAAACCTAAAAACACAGAGGGAGCTGGGTTGATTTATTTTCATTCTTAAATTGCTGACTCCAGTCACAGTATTGTGGCAGTGGAAAGAAGGGCCTTCAGCATTAAAAGCTGCTCTATTTTCACAGACATCTCTGATAAAAAGGTGCAATTGAATGAAGAATGAGAGTGACAAAAATAAACAAATGTAGTTCAGTTCCTGGAGCAGCCTGAGGCCTAGAGCAGAGCATTGGACATGTTGCTGTTCTGCCAGCGCAGACACGTGGTTTTTGAGTGCTTGTACAGGTGAGAGGACTGGCTAAAGCGTTTGCCACATTTGAGGCAGGCGTAGGGCTTCTCCCCTGTGTGAACTCTAATGTGTTTCTTGCAGTCTGTTAGAGTAAGAAAAGTTTTGCAACAGATTTTACAGGCATATTTGCGATCTCCCTCCACTACAAGGACATTATGTTCTGATAATGCCTTCTTGCACTTGGACAGGACATCAGCTGAGGCTCTGGTCAGGTGAGGGGGGAGTGGCGTGGACCTGCCATTGTTCACGTCATATCCCCTTCCTTCATTGAGAAGGAGAGGACTTGTTAAAGATGAGGAAGCAGCACCTTGGAGTACACCATTTAAACCTTCTTCTGCCATTTTAGGAGCAATGCGCCTGTAACCAGAATATGCCAAAGCTGTGGAGGATGGTCCTGCAGATCCTTGTGATGGATTCCCCAGGGCGTGCAGAGAGAGTGAACTGGAACGTTGAAAATCCATCCCAAAGCGATCTACATGTGCTCCACTAGCCCCTGGTCCCCTAGGGTTGACCAAACTTTCATGCATAGGACGAAGGAAAAAAGAATCTGACTGAAGGCCATCTCCAAAGCTTGCATGACTCTCAGTGCTAAGGCGAAGAGAAGATGACTGGCTGGAGCCAGACTGCTCTGCAGAGTCCCGTCGAACCAGAAAGTGAGGGGTTACCGCTTCTCCAGTTGTGGTGTTCGGGAGGTCATCCTCTCCAGCAACAAGCCTTCCACCATTGCTTGTAAAGTCTTTGGAACTTAGAAAGCTTGATATGCAAAAGCCAGCTTTGGCATTCACACGGGTATTGCTGTTAATGCCTTTTAGAGGAAGTGAAGTGGACTGAAGTAGTGAGCCTGAGCTTGGCTGTGTCTCAGAGGTGAAGCTACGGTCACTGCTCTCTGGACTCAGCTCCACTTTCTCCTCGTCCTCCTGGCCCACACGCTCTGTCGGGTCACTGGCTTCAGCTTGTGATGTCACATCACTTATTTCATCAGTGGGCTCTGGAGAACTCAGAGGCTCTTGCTTAACCACAACCACCTGTGAGAAAAGAAAGGTAAAGCAAAAGCAAAATCATGGTCAGCTGATTAAAAGAAAATTATCAGTTATATACGGCCAACTATGCTAAATGTTACCTTTTGTTCCTCTTCTTCTGGTTCATCGTCTTCTGTTCCGACTTTGACTTTCACCTCTGCTCTGTTGTCCTGGTGTTCAACGTCATCCATGTCTTCCTCTTTGCCAACTCCCGCCTGCATTCTCCCCATGCCTTCTGCCTGACAATGCCCACTGTCGGACTGACTTGGCATTTGGGGGTCATCTTGTGACATGCCAAGGAAGTTGCCAACTGTATCTAGTTTGGAGTCATCGCCCAGTTTGTGTGAATCAGGGGAAAGAATCGCACCATCCTCCCCTGCATTTACATGTTCATCTCCTAACAGCCCTAGGACAGGGTTAGATGTGCACTGCCTCTGCCTGTTTTGGTCTTCAGGAAGTCCCAGAGCGGATGACTTACGTTTGTGGAAGCGCCTGATTGAATAGGAGGCTTTTTGATCTGTTCTACCACTAACTCCTACATTCCTCACACCATCATCTTCAACTCCATCCAACGCCGAGCTTACCAGGCTCAAACCCAGCTGTTGAAGCAAGAAGCTGCGCTGTAGTTTTGAACTAGCAGAATTTGCCACTAGGTTTGGGTTCACGGCCAAGTCAGCCTGCTGCTGTTGTCGGTTACGCTGCTGATCCTGCTGAGTGTGATGAGAGGCTCTCTCAGAGGATGAGGACATGGGAAGGGTGCGTGTAGTGAGATAATGTTTACAAGCTTTGACTACATTATTTAGGTGCAGATGGGAGGCTGCTAACAGAACATCCATGACATTACTTTCACCCAGCATCAGAGTCGAGGTGTACATCATGTCCACTAGTGCAGCAAAAGCTTCAGCTGTCACCACCTGGGATGAATACAATCGATCAAGACAATGACAAACTCCCATCATAGGGCTAGACATGAGCACTCACCTCACTGTCCAGCTGGATCATGTTCATGCTAGCATCTCCATCCACAACAGTGAAAAGTGCCCGGAAGTGTGTGCTGCAGGCTGCCAACACAGAGCGGTGGGCCTTAAAATGTCGACTGCCAACAACAATGACACAGTCACACAGTTGCCCATGAATTCGTTGATAGTTGAGCTGCTGAAATATCTGCTCAAAATGTCCAGGGAAATCCATGTCCCTAAAAGAGGAGATGACAGCAAAATAAGCAACAATTATTCGTCATTCTAAATCAAAGCAAGTGCCATTCCTACCATGGGTCACATTACATATAACCTTGTCCGTGTATTTACAATGCTCACTCTGATCACTTCACATCTTGTTGCAATAAAGGCTAAGAAAACACTGACTGGTACAAACAAGTGGATTAAAGTAAATTAAGAACAACCCACTCATTCACCTTTGATGTTAGCTTATTGCTGGATGTAAGTAACCGTGCCATTTCACTGCCTAAAACTGACATTTTCACACTACGGATTACTTCCATGTGATGCGTCTAATTCATAATTAACGAAGTTCGGGTTGACTAAACAATTGTTACGTGTTTTATCTCATATTCTTTTGTGTATTTTTGCACTAACCTATCGGGCCTTGCTGGTTGCGCGTAGACTCACGTTTTCTCTGACGCTGTGGTCCTCAGCAAAATAAACAATCCTTCCACAAAGAACCGGCTCCTGACAGCGGATTCTGTATTACCACGATGCCACGCTATTTCATCATTATTCAATGGCCGTGTCATTAAAATAAACTCAGCTCAGACAGTGTTATTCAAAACAGACTCACATGATGGCGCTGTAATCGGATTGAATCATGCTGCTTTTTCTTCTTCTACGTTTTAATGGCGGATGGCGCTCCCAAAAGGTGCATTTACCGCCACCTACTGAATGTTTTTGAAAAGTGTTTTTGTTAAACGGTGATTTAGGAGAAAAAAACAAAACAAAAAAAAAACAAACAAACAAAAAACCAAACAAACAAAAAAAATCCAAAACAACAAAAAACAATGCTATTTAATCCAATAACAGTGACTTTTCATTCTGTCCGAAGAGATGGTCTACTTGAACAAATCCTCCCCTGTGATATCGTCTTCAATATCAAAAAAAAAACCTCTTCGCTGCATTTAAAATCGTGTCAATCCTCTGACTTTTTCTCCAGAGTTGACGCGCAGTTCACCAACATCGCCTTGAACGCCAAAAACACTTCTTGTCAAAGGTCAAGATGTTTTTACTCTTGTCAGTGTCCACAGGATGTCTCTTCTCATTATTCTTAACTTGTTTGGCTGCCTCAGCAAATGAAAGTTTACAATTTTTCCTTAGTTCATTGACCCAGTTTACCATTTTTCCTTAGTCCATTGACCAAGTTTACTCTTTTTCCTTAGTCCATTGACCTTTCCTTCAAAGTTTCGCCAGTAAACAGATCCCGCACGATGATTGCCATTACCATGAAGACAACGTGGATCTTTGTTCTCCTCTTTAGAGTTTTCATTGAGAAAATCTGTACTTTCACAATGCGCACATTTGTTTATTCGTCTGCGCACAGCTGCGACATGACCATAGTTATGACGTGAGAAGCATCGGAGCGGGCCACGGTCAAGCCACACACTGTATATATACATTTACTTCTTATTTACCTTAATATGTACCTTATTTGAAACTTATTTATACAGTCTATGGGTCAAAAACCCCACATTCAATCTTTTTGTTATAGAGATAAAAATATATTTTGATACACTAAAAAAACAAACAAACAAAAAAAGAATTCGAACCATAGACTAATTAAAACAATATTCCTTGTACATCACCAATAAAATAGAGCCTTTATAATATATTTAATTCCACCCATATCTTAATTATTTTTGGTATAATTTGGTTATTTTGTTCTATTTTTTTCTATTTCTATTTTTTTTATTGTATTTTTTTCTTTAGTTAGTTTTTGTTTTCTGTGTCTTCTTGTAAACTGATTTATATGGACTCGTATACTTATTTGTTTTGTTTGTTTTTTCTGCTTGTATTGTATTTTAAATGGGGCGCCCATGAAAAAGAGAGCCCAAGTTCTCTCATTGGGTTCCCCTGTATAAATAAAGATAAATAAATAAATACAGTTTAAAAGGCCTTCAATATTATGTATTACGTATGTGTTACAGCATGTATTATCACCATTTCTTATTTGTTATATTGATGTTCCTTAATAAAAACATAAAAAACACAGTCTAAAGGTCAAACGCTCGAACAGGATATAATGAAATCAAAGAAAACACGTTCTGGAAGTTCCTCTGGAGTTCATGTAGAATCACTGATTAAATGCTGACTAATTTTTTGAGTTTATTTCCACCACATGCCAGACTTTCACAAATCATACTAACTGAATATATATTTTTATTCTAAGAAATATTAGTACTAGACTATTTTTGCGTTGTGTTATTATTTTGTCTGTCTTGTCCTGAAGTGGATGAGTCAGTGGTGAAAAGAACCCTGGGTAAAGAGTGCATTATTCCTGTAACTAACACCAACGTAGGAAAAATCTGTTTTATTCCTGTCCGTAAGAATAATCGAAAAATACGTGCTCTGTTACAACAAAATGTTACCCTTTATTTTTTACTGGAGAAAATTTGTCCCTGATACTATATGCAAAAAAGGATGGACTTTGAACCAAAAGTTTATGATAAATAATAAGATGAGAGGTGTCTCCTTTAAACTAATGCATAGAATTTACCCTACTAATCAATTTATGCTCAAATATATCAAAACAATTGACCCTAACTGCACTTTGTGTAAAGAATACCTCGAAACGATAAGTTATCTTTTTTTGGAAATGCACTATTTCAAAAACGTTTTGGAAAGACTGCATAAAATGTATAAAAGACCATATTGACCCCACCTTTTTACTAAAATTTGAGCATATCATTTTTGGTGTACATGATAAGAATTTTGACTCAAATAAAAAAATGGCAATTAATTGAATTATTATAGTTGGCAAATTTTATATTCACAAATGTAAATTTCCTTATGCATCTTTGTTTTTTTCCTGTTTTAATGAAGCAATTAGAATCCTACCTATCCACTATTTCCAAAAGCTTAAACAAAAAAGCCATATTAACATATGAAGTTTGCTTGTCTTTAAACTTAAAGCTTAAACAGTGTAACTGTTTAAGTTTTTCTTTTTTCCACGTTTGCCTCCCCCCTGGCATTCTATTTGCTATTGTTATGTTACCATATGTGTTTTGTATCTTGTCATTATAACAATGACCTTTCTTTAATTAAAAAAAGTGCATTACTCCCAGTCCGCCGTGTCGCTGGAGGGCAGCACTGTGCTCCTTTTGCAGAGGTTTTCTACACGAGAATAAACACATGCCAAACAACAATGGCGGCCTCCTGTTCGATGGTGTGCTGTGCTGAAGAAGGCGAATCTGATAAAGCTGTAATTGGTAATTATCTCATTATTCACAGGTTGTTATTAATGTACTACCCTACTTTACACTTTGACTTATATAAAACAGAGCTTTTATTTTGATTTGGCTGTCCACTCATTTCCACCCAGAGGCCCCTGTTTGCATGAGGAATAAAGTTCTAAAAAGGAATTGTCTTACTGTTTAAAAAAAAAAAAAGTACTACAATCCAGTGGTGGAAGAAGAACTCAATTTTGCTACTTAAGTAAAAGTACAGATACAGGAGCAAAAAAAACAAAAAACAAAGAAAAACTTCAAGTAAAAGTATCACAATGAAAAAATCAGCTTAAAAGTAAAAGTATTGAAGTACCTGTTTATTAATGTACTTAAAGAGTAAAACGTAAAAGTATTTCGAGGTCTTATGAATCTTAAAATGTGTGATTTTGATACAGATTTGTGCTTAATTTTGTTAAACCAAAACAATGAATCGATTGAATCGATAGTTATTCTAGCTGTTTTTATTTGTATATTTTTGTTTTTCTCAAACGAATGTTTTAGAAATAAACCCCTGAGCCTTTTCTGCTGGTCTCAAACAATAATAAAAATACTTTTACTTTTCAGTCCTGTTCAAAAATATAGTGGAGTAGAAAGTACAGATACCTGCTCTCAAATGTAGTGAAGTAAAAGTAAAAAGTATCCACTTAAAAATGTACTCAAGTAAAGTACAGATACCTAAAATTTGTACGTAAGTGTAGTACTTTACTACTTTTACTTTGTTACGTTCCATCACTGCTCCAATCACAACTAAACCAGGGTTGCGAGTGTCAAAACCTGCATATAGACGACACGTGTACGTTTTTTTTCATTATACGCACAGGCCTTTCCTCATCTGAAATCACAAAAAGAGGAGAGGCTGCCCTAGAACTATTAATGATTGGCTGTAGGTGTTGGGGTTTAAGTAGTAGGATTCAGTTCGCACATAGTCCTTTTAGGTTTAAACAAACTAGATATCAGCTTTGAAAATGGTAACACTTAGGCTGCTTCTTCGTGTTATGAACTAAAACACCAACACCAAATTATAACATCAACCACTTGGACATCCTAGTTTTTATAATTAAGAATAAATCTGCACTACAATTGTTATTAGTAAAAGGCATAGATAAATTAAACATGTCTACCTCATATAGGGACAGAGAGAGGTCTAATGTTTAAATTTAATATCAAAATCTTACACACAGTCCTTCGTGATCCTTGCTATTTGTTCTATGAGACATCTAATGGTGTTCTTTTATCTCTTAGTGCAATTTTCAAATGGAAGTGTTAAAAATCCAGACGAGCTTCAGTTTTCTGTGTACAAGAACACAGATGAAAGAAATCCCAGGAAGAAAAACAGGCGCATATTGGTGACAGGTTTAAATACCATTAAGTGGGATTTTGATTCGTACATTTGTTGTTGACTGGGGTCTTCATTTCTCTCCTTGTTTAGGTTGCTGAATCGGACAGACTGTCATATGTGGGTGACAACTTTGGACCTGGTTCGATGAAGTGTAATAATATGTGCAAGTAAGTTTCGAAACTATTCAGAGGCGGTGAAGTGGTTTCGCAAATATTGCGTAATTATAATAAGAGGTTACATTTCTTTCAGATATTATGTTGGAGTTTTGAACAAGCAGACTATGCAAATGGAGGTGCACAATGCTCAGATATTTAATTTGCAACCAGTTATTCCAGGTATAGACGATATCCTATAATGCCATAATTAGTGCAGCTTTGTGTAATGATTATTTTTACTCACTGGTTCTTTTTTACACCTAGGAGAAACTGAACCTACAAAATCCAAAGACGCAAATCTGACCTACAGGGATAAGGCAAGGCATACTCTGTTTAAATACATTATTGTGCATGTCTGTTTAATCCCTCAGTTGTCCAGGTATAATCCATAGCAAAAGAAAAATTCAATCCTGTCAACTGTTTTTTTTGTTTTCTGTTGTTTTTTTGTTTTTTTAAGTGAAGATGTTTCGCTGCTCATCCAAGCGGTTTCTTCAGTTCTGGTCAGATTACTGGTTGATACCGCCTTATATCTATCTGAAGGGATTAGCGAACTATACTGAAACTAACACACCTATTTGTATTCAATAGACTTAACCAACAAACAGAAACTGTAAACAAATAGGTGTGTTAGTTTCAGTGTAGTTAGCTTCTCCCTTCAGATGGATATAAGGCAGTGTCCAGCAGTGATCTGACCAGAACTGAAGAAGCGGCTTAAATGAGCAGCGGAACATGTTCACTTTAAAAAAAAAACGTACAGTTGACAGAATAGAATTTTTCTTTTGATTTTATTGATCATAGTTAATGTAGTAGTAACTCACTCTCTGTTTGGTTCTTAAGGTTGACTCTCTGATTGAAGCTTTTGGTACGAACAAACAAAAGAGAGCTCTGAGCTCTCGAAGACTGAATCAAGTTGGCAGTGATACTCTACATCACGCAGTGACTAAAGCGGCTGACACTGTAATTGAACAGAAGGGTCTTGAGAGTAAGCATCAGAATCAACTGCAGCTTATGAATGCTTTTTACTTCACTTTCACACTCTTATTTTTATTGTCTTTTTTTCTTCAGCCCTCCAACAAGAAGTGGCAGAAACTCAGTGCCAAGGAGATATTGCATTGCACCTACCCCCCTGTAATGCAGAAGCAAATAAACCAGAAGATGTGTATGCATTTGAGAATCGTATCCTTTCCAATGATTCCTTCAGTCAAAAAAAACAAAAACAAACAAAAAACAATAGCTTAGAGTTTCATTCTTAACGGTGTCAGTATTAACCTCGGTGGAGTTATCTGCTTTGAGAGATGTTGGTGCCAAGATGGCGGCACTTAGTCCAGAGGAACTACAAACGATGAAGGATGCTGGAGGGTCAGACATTTGAGCAGTACATTTTGAAGGTAACCAGGTGCATTGTTAATTCTGCCTCACATTCTCTTTTAAAGGTATCTTTGTGTTATGAAACACTTGGAAAATCTCCCAGAAAATGGTGAAACCAGAGAAAAAATTCTTTCTTGCTCCTTCTACCTTTCTATGCTCATCAAACTGTCTCGACAAAGAAACATCAACCGGAAGTGTAAGTTGTTATACTCTTCTGTGTTTAAATTATAATTTGTATCTAAGGCTTCTGTATTATCCTTAGTTGGACAAGACGAGGGATGCCCCCGTATTATTCAGACCAAACTGATGAGGACATTTACGGTGGAGACTTACAAAAATGGCAGGTAAGTTGGAATTAATGCAATAATGGTGAACTGTCAATGAGCAATGCACTGTGTGACATCATCACTTAACCCCTTGACACCTGAATCATTTTCCCAGTTTATAAAAAAGATATTTGAATGGTGACTTTTATATTCAATTAGACCCCAAAACCAGGCCATAACGGATCACTTTTGTCCTAAATACAATAGAAAAGAATCACGAAATTGCATTGAAACACATTTTTAACATAATATCCTCGACTGGTCCTTGGCCTGGTGTTGCATTTCTGTGTCAAACCAAAAAATTCATATGATTAAACAAAAACTATAATACCCATCAACAAGATAAGTTATTAAGGGGGATAAGACAAACTGCTGCATCATTTTATTTTGACCTAATTTGGCTCATGTTGGAATTTACACCAACAGACCAAAATGACACACTTCCACATTTTGCAAGTTTTAAGCTTTTCTTGCTCAAACCCGCCCCATGACACATAAAATAAAACAATTCACAGGTGACAAATAAGAAACACCAGGCATTAGTGAGATTAACAGTCCCATAGATTGTGTTCGCGTGACTACCAGAGTGCAGATTTTTCAACATTGATATCTTTGTAATTACTGGATCTGCGTGAGGGAAGAAAAACTACTGGCATAAAAAGGTTTTGTCAGCACAAATAAACAAAAGGGAAGTACTTTCACACATTTCACACATTTGTGCGATTACCAGAAGTGAGTCAGGCATCTGCTGTACGCTGAAATTATCAAAATTCTAGGATTAGTTTTATTTCTGTTACTGGATGTAAACGCTGGACTGACTAACCCTTCCTTCTCTGTAGTGTTCAGAACATGATTTCTTCTTCTATGCGCGCAAAACTGGCAGCGTATAGCTTGGCTCTGCTACTGCATATGAACTTTATGACTGCCAATCTGACACTACTGCACCGTGATCTGGGAATTACAGAAGCCAAGTAAGACGTAAAAAAGATAACACTGAGGCTTATTATTCACTCCGTGCCTTTACAAGAATCTCTTTTACCCCTTTTCTGACAGAATGACTGAGGTGGCCAAATCAATGGGGCTAACTCTAAGCAAGTCGCCAAAGGTCAAAGGAGAAGCGCCACTGTTCGATGACTACAAGTACGCTACACTCGTTTTACCTCTGGTCAAACATGAGAAGTTCACAGAGCGACGCAAACGCAGGAAAATGCGCTGAAGCCAAAAAAGTAACGGCACAAGTTAAACCACAAATGTTTATTAATAGAAACAAATAAAATGTCGCAATTGTTCAAGATACAAAAAGTGTTGTCGTCTGTCAAGCTTTTTATTAGAAAATATCTACCTTGAATAAAAGGTATATCTAGGCACATAAGACGTCACATATTGCACACCAAGTTTTCAACTGGCTCTCACAAGTCGCGCCTGTGGAGGCTGTTGTGCTCTACTAAAAGAGACGCTAATGTAATGGTTTATAATAAATAAAAGTTGACACAATATAAATATTAAGACATTGGAATGGTACAAGCCAACATTTGGCATTTTCTTTGCATAACAGACTCACTATAAATATTCCTGGTCACTGATTACAAGGCACAGATTAATGGTGTAACATGGTTGAACGCAGCTCCTGCTTGGCTAAATCAAAAAGTGCAGTTCCTTAGCAGGGAGCCATGAAAAATTATAATGAAGTTTTTAAATATTGTTGGCAATAACTAGCAACATTACAAAAAGGTATTCTTGGTTTTTATTGGGTTGAGGTTCACAAAGTTATCCTCAGGCCCAGTGTACAGCAGCTGACAAAAACGGAGATTCTATTCTCATGAGTGATTGGATTAGAAATATTCATGTTTCTTTGTGAAATAATTTATTTGCATCATACAAATAATTAGGAGGTGATGTATTACCTTTATGTTTCGATGGCCACTTTATCTGAAGTGTCACATCACTGATTTTGTCTTTATCAGCCATTCTTCTCATGCTTCCATCAGACTGAAGGAAGTCCCTCACACAAGAAAAATCAAAGAAAAATCTTCATTCAGTCCCGACAATGAACGCAAATCTGTATGCCATTGTCTTTGTTTTTCATCATTTCTTTGGACAGACATTCACGAATAATCAACCAAGAATCCATATACAAACTCTGGATCAATATAGGTCAGTAAATAAGGCCCTTCCACTTTGAATCGACTGCTTTCCTATTGTCCCACACATGAAACTCACTTCTCCAACAACCTGCTTGGGGTATGATCAGTCTCAGATGGCAGGTCCATCAGGCCGACACGTCACACAAGTTGTCACGTGGCAGTTCTGACAAAGGTAGTGACCGCCAAAACAAAGCAAGAAAAGTAAGATAATGCATAATCTCTTATTTGTCTGATATAGATAAAAAACAAAATTATTACTCATTGATGCTCTCCAGAAATCAGAGGATAGTGCAAAACATGCTACCACTGTGGCATCCGTTCTCTACAGTGGCACTTATCCTGTTTGTCATAGAAATTCCAAGTCGTGAAGGATATTGAGATGAGGAAAGGCCAGGAGAGCTGGCTTGAGGACGAGGGGGAGGATTTTCCAGTATAAAAGCAGAAGCAAATGCATTGCTGTAAAATGTATAAATAAGATCAATAAAACTGGACCACTGTACATAACAAAGACTTATACATAAGATATATACAAATATACATAAGTTATACAGACATACAACATAAAAGCTTACCTGTTATTATGCTTTATAATACTGTTGTTGCGTAAGACACAGCTCTCATTGCCTGGATCCATGTACAGTAGAGTTTTTTTGTTTCCAGGATGTCCCTGGAATATCACGTTGTCGTGGACAACACCTCTTACAGCGCCTAGTACAGCAATTCCACAGCCCTGTGCTGGTTGAACACGATTGCGCAAGACCTGAAGAAGAGACAATTTGCATAAATCGTTTAAAAAGTCGTTGAATGTATGTAATATGACGCAGGATACCTTAATATCAGCATTTCCAGACACCTGAATCCCATATCCACAGTTTCCAAGCATGTCATTCTCCACTATCTGTCCGTTTCCACAAAAAACAAGTCCATGACCTCCATTTTCATAAATGCCGTTTCCTCGAAGTTCCACTCGACTATCCTTCTCCACTGCAACACCACCTCGGCCGTTTTCCAAAATGCAGTTTGCAACAAGTCGAGTTAGCTGACTGCTCTGCTGGACAGCGATGCCAGTTCCACGGTTACAATTCACAAGGTTGCTAAATGCATTGAGTGGTTCACTGCTCTTCACATAAAGTCCAACAGCTACAAACAGAAAAACAAAAGTCACTGAGTTGAGAGCAACAGTTATTTGCCCCTTGTGTGGTGTTTATGTAATTTACCTCCATTGTAGCTCATGCAGTTACCCTCCACTAATGCCACGCTGATGGAGCGCCGGGCAGAGTGGCGCTCGTCCTCGCTGTCCAGGTCACTCTCCCATGCAAACAGCTCCCCCTCCTCATTAAGGTTCTCCTGACCGTCTCGTCCTTCCGCCTCTACTCCTCTTCTCTCCCCATTAGCTCCTCCGTCTCCCATGCCATCCTGCCCTGGCCAGTTTCCCTCTCTCACTTCAATGTTCTCCGGATCCTTCCTGCAAAATACCGCCAGCCCATACATGCAGTTATGGGTGATGAAGTTTCCTAAGAGCTGTGGGAGGCTGGACGACATAACCCACACACCACAGCCTTTGTTACCTATAGAACAAACAGGGTTAAGTTTAGACAGAAACATTGGGAATTTATCTACATTTCATTGAAGTGAAGTTGACATACAGTAAACGTGATTTCCCTCAATAAGTCCACGACCTCTTTCTCCCACCACAACGCCATCGGAATAGCCGTGACAAATATAGTTATTCCTCAGAACTGGGTCTCCTCCTCGGCGGATGTCCACACCGCCCCATTGGTTCTCTCGGATCACGTTATCTGGAAATTGCAGACAAGCTTAACATACAGTCTTAAATAAAATTCTACAAATGCACAAATGTTTAGCAGGAAGGGCAAACCTGTTATCATTCCTCTTCCATTCTCATTAATGGCAATCCCTGCTGCCTGGCCCTGAAAAATGTGATTCCCACTAGGAAAATAAGGAATGTTGACGCATGAATGAATCTAAGTATTAGACATAGTTCATAACACAATACAATGTGATCTTTTTATATTTATTTAATATTTTTTCTACCAACCTAACCACAGGATTCCCACTGAAGAGTATATATACACCAGCCTCTTTGTTGTTATAGATCAGGTTACTCCGTATGGACCCTTTTCCATTTCCAAGTACCACAACACCAGAACGCAAACCACTATGTATTCGGTTACACTAGATTAGAAAATAGAAAAATTATTGAAATTATACGCACTAAAACAGAAACATATATTGTCACGATACTTGGTTTCACTCACCACAATGACAGGGTTTGCCCCTTTTCTAATGTCTAGTCCTGCTTCTCCATTTGAGTGGATGTTATTTTCTGCAATAAGACCCTGAGCAGAAAGGCGCAAAAACACACCAGACGCCCGGCACTCGCACACTTCGTTCCTCAGCATTACAATCTATAATGAAAATGACAATGACAATGACAGGGACTAAAAATTAAACCATTCAAAGTGACTAATGAGTTTTTAAAATGTAACGTACTGTGGAATTTTGAATACATCGAACAGCATAATTTAGCCCACGAAAAACATTGCCTTCTAGTCGAGCTTGTCCATAATTTGACACATGGACTCCTCCTTTTCCATCTCTAAAGAGGCACCGTCTGAGGATGCATCCTAGAGTGGATGCTGCCAGCATGTTAGCCTCTGGATCTCGCTCTAGTTCTTGCTGAAAAGTGAGAGGCTCTGGTGTTTCAGATGGTGGATCGGGGCAAGAAGCCAGTGGAAGGGAGCCATCTGTCTGGGGCTTCAGTAGGTGGGACAGACCGTGATGGTCACATGAGATTTTGTAATCCAAAGTAAAAGAGATGCTTTTATTTCCCTTTTCACTGTCTAAATTGTCGTCTTCTGCCTCACTATGCTCACCATCACTCCATCCATCTTCAATGACTGTGCTGTGGCAAACACCTTCTAACACAACCTTCTTCTGCCATTCATCAATGCTCATGGAGTTCTTATTATTGCATCCCGGAGGATGAGGTCCAACAGAGGATAAAGAGTTAGGTTTAAGATTGCCACTACTCTCTGATACAAAACAAGTCGGAAATGTCCTTGTCAGGGCAGCCAAGTGCTTGCAAGCCCAGTTCCTTTCTGATGTAGGGGGGCCTTCAACCGTTACAGAGGCTATATCACTGCCTGAAAAATCACAGCTGTCCAGTAAACTAAGTGCAACACCAATTAAATGGACAAAACTGCTCTGCGAAAAGGAGCAGAATCGAGCCTGGCAAGTTCCTGGTCCACGAATTTGTAACTGAGCTCCTTCAAAATTGCAGTTATCTAGTTGAACATGTCCCCATGATGTCTGGAAGAAAGAAAGAGAAATATTCAAGAACATACAATACTGAACCACATTTATACAATAAACAAGTTATTTACCTTGTAGACCACCGTAGAAAACCACGGTGGCATGAAGACTAGATTACATAGCCGGGCAGTAGGGCACTGTTGCTCTATACAAACTAAGAGGGCCACCTCACCTAGAGTACCCAGTCCTATCAACTCCACTGGCACCTTTATAGCCAGTTCAGCCTGCTCCTCGTACACTCCTGGGTGGAGAACAACACGATCATATGGACCAGCTACACCAAGAGCACCACGTAAGGTCTCAAATTCACATCCTGGTCCAACATGCCAAGTCCTGCGGTCTTTCCGGCGGCGAAAAAACACCAGACAGGCAGATGATTGAAGCTCTGGTCCATTTTGAGTCCATGTACGGGTGGCCAAAGCGTGCTGTTTCAGGGCCTCTCTCCAGGACGGTGGCTCTACATGAGGCTGACTGGGCCAGTTGGGATGCCTGCACTCTGGGCAGCCCAGGCACAGTTGTCTCCAGCGGGTGTTATCCAAGGACAGGATAAGCTCCCGCCAGGCTCGGCACACCTGGCAGCAGCGCCCCAAGTCTGGGAGTGGAAGATAGGCCAAAATAAGCCTCCAGAGCTCCACGGGGAGGCTGCCCACCTCCATGGCAGCAGCGACACCAGCTGGGAACTCAGTAATGGGAGGTGTACCTAGAAACGCAGCACAGCCACACATTAGCGTGAGCAGGCAATGTAATAACACAGTGTCACACACAATTTAACTCGATCTAAACAACGCATAGTCCACAAACACACGGTAGAAAACAAACCCCAACACATTATTACTGTTCTATTTTTGAGATCTGCATTGTTACATTGGCTCAAAGACATTGAATCTATCCACAAATGAACTTAAAACATGTGCGACATCCCTATGGCTAGCTTCAGTGTTAACAAACGCATCAAACATGGTGAAACATCTCAGCCTGTACGAGTCACAGCTGATCTAAGTCTATCAACACAGGATATGTCTGAACTCCACACCGTCCAGTATTTTGCATGTCTGTCTTTGCGACTTTCATCCTTAGGATTTCTGTGTTTATTCCAATCAGCGAAGATGCAGATGTTCCCAAATGATGGTGAGCCTTTTCCTTTAGTTTACGACAGGAGGAAAAAGAGAGCGGTGACATCTTCCGCTTCCAACAGGATGCGCAAAAGTCGTGGAGACAGATCCACCAACGAGCGCGAGAGTGGATGTAATAAAGAAAAAAAAAAACACATTGTCATTATGTTAATATGCTGTGCCGAGACATTTTCCTTCTATAAGGTAGATTAACTTTTTATTTTCACGATAGTCTGACTCAAAAGGTAACACGTGATAGAATAGCATGGTTTTCATACAGTAAACCAATGTCTTTATGCGCGTTACCTGAGCCATGTTAAAAAAAAAAAAAAGGATAGATTATGTTATATTGTTTTACATGGAGCTGTCAGCAGAGGGCAGTATCTCATGCGCTGGTAACTGGCCGTTCAAAGACATTATACACATGGCTCTACTAAAATAACAGATGATACAGTATGATGCATAACGTGACCAGATTTTAAAAATTCAAGACCTGGACACATTGTGAAAAGAGCGCGTAACACTGCACATTCTTGACGCACTTGTGGATCAGTCATAATCTGAGGGACTTCTGCCATTGCAAAAGTGAATTTTTTTGCCTTATGGTCATTTTGTATCACGTTTTCTGTATTTTAGCCAAACAAACGGCAGTATAGTTCCCTCTTTACTGTTGACTGGGATCAGATTAAATAGGTCAAAAATAGGGACACCTGCGACATTTGTTGTATAAAACTGGGACAAATCAATGGTTTTGGGTAAGTCTACTGGGACGGGACACAGGACTCAAAACTTGGACCGTCCTGCGAGTAAACTGGGACATCTGGTTATCCTATCATGACATGCACTGCCTGTTTTTTTTTTTTTTTGTTTTTTTTTATTTATTTTCCAAGTGCTCTGTTTGTGCTGGGTATGTGCCACCACAGATAATTTGCAGCGTGTACTTCAGCCTACGTTAAATCATGTAACGTCTTTTTTTCAAAACCCATGGACACCAGCTTATGCAAAAAACTATATAATATTTTAAACAAATGCATGCCTCAATGATAAGGCCACACACTTATAAGTCCATGATGTGCGACGTAAAGGACGATAAAAAGTAGAGAAATCATATTGTTTAATAAAATGATATATATACACTTTATTTATTTAGTAGGCTATGTACAATTTACATTACAAAATCTGGTAGATGTAGATAATTCTCTGGTCACTGTAGTTCATGGATTCCACTCTATCCCTTTGTTAAGTTTTTACCTGCAAAACAAGAACAGGAAACAGATCTTCAGGTAACGTTGCCTTCAGTGGGCGTTTCCATCATAAATATTGCCTCAACCCTCTTTCACAATGTCAAATTAATCTTTAACTAAATCCCTGAGAGTTTCTGTTGTTCAGTAGAAGTAGCGCAGTTATAAACGCCACTGCCATGTTGGGTGATACAAAAAACTTAAACTCGGACTTACGCTTCTGGATTCTACGCAAGATTCTTTTGACCCACGGGGCTTTGGGGTCAAGGCAAATTTTCTGTCCATTCTTTTTAATAGTGGCACTGTAACACAAAGCACGTGACTTAAACTAGAGCTCAACAGTCAGATAAAAAAAAATAAATAATAATAATAAAAATAATAACAACAACAACAACAAAAACAACAACAATAATAATAATATTTACACAATCTCTGTTTCTCTGCAGTGAGAGTTGGCTGGATACACCTCCACCTTTCCCAAGTAGCGGCCAACACGTTTTGACTCCTTCTGAATACACTGGCATCGCCGATTCAAAGCTTGATCTCCTTGCACGATAACTGCAAAAAACAAACAAACAAATAAAAAAAAAACAAGATAACATTAACAAAAAACAAGATTCCAAAATGCATTTAATCAATCTGCCCCCCCTGGCACATGCCGCTCACCTTCAGACGCGAGGAGGAACACCACTGCTGCTGTGATGAGAGGAGACATGACTTTACTAACAGAACTCTTGGAAATGCAATATAAAACAGAAAGACTTCTCCTTGTATTTAGGAAACTTGCACAACATGTCCAAACACATTTTTCTTCCCTTCTTTCCTTACTTTCACTTCCTGTGTTCACTTGCTGAGAACAAAAGCCGTTTCCCAGAAGGGTCATAAACTATATCGACAGGTTAAGTGCATTTATCAGATAGACTGGATCCTTTGAAACACACCCGACTTCAGTTGTGCTTGCAGTCTTACACTGTTTTAATACTTCAAATACATAGTTACTTCTGCATATGCAAAGAGCAGTAGTGATAAGCTACCAGTCCAAGCCTGTTGAAAATGACGTTTGCACGCATGGAATGTAAACTCCACAATGTAAACTCTTACAAAGCCGCAGCCTGAGACGGACACTCGATCTCAGTTTATAAACAAAAAGGATTGTTAATCCTCTAGCCCTCTTCCAAAACCCCATGACAATTCCCGTATTCTTCAAGTCCTATTATCCATTTCCCTTGAAAAGCCTGCCATAAGTTCAACTGAAACTAATTGTTTTCCATCTTTGCTTTGGCACTAATCACTATTACAACAGAGATAAAGAGATGGAGCCATAGTATGTCATGTGTGAATCATTTGTGTTTTTCCCGGCTCCAACATTCCACATCAGCTGTGTTTCCGGGGTTTAGTAGCTGCTTATATAGAAAGATTCACACGACAAAATCACAAATCACAGTATTAAAATATTTGAATTTTGCTCTGTTTTTGTTAATGTTCAAAAATGAAGAAAGAAAATCATGTATTTTTTTTCTAAATAGATCGATTTGAGGCGGTTCATCAAATCCTAGATGTTTAAGTAGCTAAACTGATGCAGAACAGTGACAAGCGTGATCAATGCACAATGCAGAGTCTATAAGAAAACTCAGGATCCATTATAATAATAACAAAAAATACCGTTGCTTTTTGGACATGTTCCAGAGCTGATGGCTTCAAAGCAATAGTTTTTAATGTAGAAGATTCAATATAGAGTAATACTCAAAATAACTAAAAAGAAAAAACAAGATCTTCTACGGTTAAACAGCACTGTACAACGGAAATTTAACAACATTACAAGTACAAACATGTATATTACTTTTATTATAACTTCCATTTTTTTCTTGGAAGTTTTTGATTACTACACAGGGAAGTTTTGAAATATCCAAATTCTAATAAAATGTATTTCATCATACTTCCTTCATTCGCAAAAGCCTGAGCTTCAGCGTCTTTGGGGAAAGTTTGATCTGCCAGCATTCGTGTATGAATGTAAGACATTTTTGTAAAAAACAAAAAAAAAAATTATAATTGCATTCTGCTGCCTGGTGAAGTCATAAAGTAAAGAAATACACTGTGAAAGTTTGCTGTAGATATTACAGTGCAGTAGTGCAGTGATGCAGCAGTGATATTGTAGACTGACTTTATATAAGTCGGTCTACAGTATCATTGCAGTATTCTGTGCATTTGGAGACTTGGACTTATGCATTTGTTTCCAGTAGGTTAGACTATTGTAATGGCCTGCTCACTGGCCTCTCCAAACGAGCGTTAAGACAGCTGCAGTACATCCAGAACACTGCTGCTCGGGTCCTGACTAGAACCAGGAAGTACGAGCACATAAGTCCTGTGCTCAGGTCTCTGCACTGGCTCCTGTGGCTCAGAGAATAGACTTTAAAGCAGCTCTGCTTGTTACAAGTCTCTCCATGGCCCAGCACCAAAGTAGAGCTCCCACATGTTAGAGCCACATGAACCATCTCACACTCTGAGGACTTCAGGGACCGGCCTCCTGCTGGTGCCCAGAGTCAGGACTAAACATGGGGAATCAGTGTTTCAGTTTTATGCAGCTAAAACCTGGAACAGTCTTCCTGAAGATGTGAGACAGGCCTCTACTTTGACAATGTTTAAATCCAGGCTCAAAACGGTTCTGTTTAGTTGTGCATATGACTGAAAGGGTTTTATTCTGCACTTTCTCTTATGATCTTATGATGATTATTTGTGACTATTTATGTTTTGATTTGTTTTATTGTGATTTTAATGTCTTTCTTATTCTGTAAAGCACTTTGAATTACTTTGTGTACGAATTGTGCTATACAAATAAACTTGCCTTTTCTTGCCTTACATTGAACATACAGTATCACTACTGTTATGCGCATTACACTAACTTACTGTAGTGTAGTGATGCAGTAGTGATACTGTACATGGGCTTTACAGTACTACTGTACTTTGAACCCTACTGCAATTACAGTAACTTACTGTAGAGTGATGATGCTGTAATAGTTACAGTAACTTACTGGATACCAGTAAGTTACAGTAATATTTCACAGTAGTGATAGGGTTATATACGTATATGTATGTAATGCAAATTCTACCATTAAGTTGCCATGTTTTTTCACTTCACTGTGTACTGAGGTCAAACTCTGGTTATACAATACAATGAAACACTGGTCTATGTCAGATGTGGTGCAATGATTATGCAAACATATTCATTATACACTGACTTTAGTGTAACTCTTGTACTGTGGAACAAACGTTACACTTAGATTATCTGCTTTTGCATGTGTCAGATGTGTTGATGAACCATTAAATCAACCATTACAATATGAATAACATGGATTTCTTTAACTGAGATGGATTTACTGGTATAGAAATGGTCAGTATTGGCACCAAGAGAAAGTGAGCCCAAAAGTACTACAAATAGTCAGTGTATTTTACAAAAATATTAAGTAATATTACCAAACAGTTATGGCATATACAAAAATATTTTTTTTACAAATTCCTTTTTGCAACAAAGACCAAAGTTTACTATTGAACAAACAGTCCAATGTTCAATGTGCCCTGATGAATAAATACACCAATAAAGGACAGTGCTTCCCTGATCTGTACTGCCGTCCCATAGACTGTGTGTGTGACCCACAGTTTGTTCTGGACAGTTTTGTGGACCTCAGGTTTAGGCGGATTCAGGTATGGCACTTCCCTCTGGAGTTGCTCTGAAAAATAAGTCATGCAAAAGCAAGATTTTATCATTTAGTATTTCTCATGTAAAACAGAAGTCTGAAAAAATATTCATAGAAAAAACAGATACTCTACTCCTCAGCCCAAATTCTGTTAAAATGTAATTCATCATTCTTCCTTCTTTCATTTGTAGAAGACTGCATTTCTCAGTTGGTGATGATTTAACCTCTTTACCAAGACTTCCAAGTGTCCAAATCACTGTAATACTCTGTAATTCTGACTGTACTGTGGCTTTTACATTTTATTTGCCTTACTTGTCAATGGATTATGACTGCTTCCCTCCTAATAACAGAACCTGTTACAGTTCAGTCCAAATCCAGATGTTAACATAAACATAAATATTCACCATAAAACGAACATTAAAAGAGAAAAGTGCAGAATAAAAACTTTCAAAAAACGTTATTTCCCAGAATCCTTTGCCCTTTACAATAAACTACCGTAAAAGTAACTTGCAGTATGATAATGTTCATATTATAGTAAAGTGCTGTGAAAATTACAGCAATCCTTTACAGTGTATTTTGTGTAGTTTGGAACCAAGCTGCAGAACCTTCTGAATCCAGTTGCATTTGTTTCTAGTAAATGACCCCAGCCATAAAGTACTTAATAAAAAAAGACTTTTGTATCACGTGAAAAGCCTGTAGAGCAGAGGTCACATGTGTCCACTGGAGTTTTACTTCCAAAACCACAGCACGAGGTTTAACTGTCACATCTCCTTTTCTTTACCACATTTTTCCGGGGTCATTCCCCTACTAATTAATAATAATGTGTTTACTTTCATACAAAAAGATTTGCTTTCAAAGAAAAACCAAGCAAACCAAAAGTCATTAAATGTGTTTAGTAGTCTTCAGGCATTTTCCTGAATAATGAGTGATTCTTTACTATGAGCCAAAACCGCACGAGTCATGTTTAGTATGTTACAACTTTCTACTTCTTACAACTGGAAAAGAATGTCAGGCACAAATGAATCGTTTAGGGACAAGTTTGAGCTTGAGCTGAAAGTTGCAACAGGTGAAAAACAGAAGAAGACAGTTCACGAGCCAATTCCATAACGGTATGAAGTAAGAGTGATGAGTGATAAATGATAAGAAGAATGAAAGTAAAAAATATTAGAGAAAGTTTGTTGGACCATTTTGATCTCGCTTTCCTTTTCTCTTGGCAAAATATGAAATTTATTTCACAATGAAGTTTTTATCACCATATCATAACAGCTAAGTTTAATGTTAATTTGTTCATATAAAAGTGATGATGATGATGATTATATTGTTATTGTTGTTGTTGTTGTTGTTGTTGTTCTTGCTGATCTTTCCAATTTAAAGGTGGAGTTGTATTTTGTTGCACCTTTTGTTTCGTAGAGATGAGCAGTTTCAGGGCTGAAATTGTCCAAATGATTCTAGTGAAATTTAAAAACACAGTGGAGCACTTCCTGTATTTCCACATGACATCACAAAGTGGAAGTGGAGTGTTTTATGTTGAAGATAAGAATTCAGCCTAAATATGCAGGGTCTGTGTGTTAAACATGTGCGAATAAAACAAAACACAACTCCAGGTCTGTTTGTGACGAGGAAACGACATCATAATATAGTAATATGGGCCATATAAACTTGGGAAATTACTTCCGAATAGAGGTGCAACTTTCCCATGTTATCAGTTGTTATTAGTCACATTTTTAAAACACTCATGACAAATGACTTTGATCAGTGCCCCACACATTGAAAATTCCCAGTCAGATTACGACTGCCCCAAATTGTGCAATACTGAAATGAGTCACTCCTTCGCTGGCTACAAAAGGAGCAACCTGAGCCCTCACTCTCCACAAGAACAGCTCGAGTGCAGCAGTGACAACAAAGAGAAAGACCATAGCCTGAAAGAGAACATAGTAGAAGACCATAGCCTGAAGTTTACAGTTTGTTTTTGAGCTTTCTGAAGAACTTTCTGAAAAACTTTCTGAACAACTTTCTGAACATCTTTCTGAAGATTTGTTTATCCACCTGAAAGAACAAAAATGAAAACCCAAATTGTTGCTTCCCTGATGGTGCTCCTTGTTTTCTGGACGACAAGTGAAGGTAAGTCTTTTTAAGCAGTCGACATCACTTTGCCTGTTGAATAGAATGAACACTTTTACACGTTCTAACCTCACGTTCTTTTTCTTGTTTAAAGGGATGAGTCTGGGTGTTGAGCTGCACTGCCGCTGCATCCAAACAGAGAGCAAACCCATCGGCCGCCACATA
>KN485117.1:9266-22698 GCA_000787095.1 Periophthalmodon schlosseri
GGGGGGCGCTTTGCTGTCCATATGCCAAATGGGCTGGTGATTCTGCGCTGTACGTTGTCCAGCAGGCAGTAGAGCCCCGCCCCCCCCCGGGTAAATGTCCGCCACAACCCAATGGGGTGCTGTGCCCAATCACAGCCGTCCAAAACGAACTCTCCAGGAAGCCCGCGCCGGACACGCCCCCTCTTTCTCCCAATTGCCTCATCACTTCAAAAGCCCACTTCAAAGACTCCGAGGTCAGCCATGTTTTCAGACGGGATCAGTCAGGACGCAGACAGTAGCAGAGTTTTATGTCTCAATCGATGAAGCAAAAGGCAAGTTTAAATTTGTGGTAATAGAATAATAATGTCTAATCCATCCATCCAGGGCCGGGTCGCGGGGGCAGCAGTCTAAGCAGGGACTCCCAGACGTCGCTCACCCCAGACGCTTCCTCCAGCTCCTCCAGCGGGACCCCAACGCGTTCCCAGGCCAGCCGAGAGACACAGTCCCTCCAGCGTGTCCAGGGCCCTCCTCCCGGTGGCACATGCCTGGAACACCTCCTCCCTAAATCAAATCTCCCGCAATCAAAGTTCCTGGTCGTTTGGAAAAGTTTTTGGGAAAATTTCTAATGGTGATTTTTTTTTTTGTTACTAGATTTGTAAAAAGGAAGGTTATTTATAAGTTCAAATATTATAAATAAATCATTAAAGTGACAAAAACATGACTTGCCAAAATATTACACAGAATTGGCATAACTTGGCAGGTGACACCACTAAAACAAGTTACAGGTCAGATCTGTGGAAAGGCGACCACGCTGACAGTAAAAATGGTTCTTTTCAAGATAATTTTGAGCAATGAAAACACTCGGAGATAAGCAGGCTACCAGAAAAGTTACACAGTGCACCTTTATTTTATTGTTTTACTTTTTTATATGTAAACATGCTCTAAATCATGAATATAAGTATCACACATGTAAAATATTTAGTAAGTAGTAAGTGTGCGGAGGTCGACTCAATGGAACAAAACTTGAAGAGATTAACTTTTTAAAATACATAAACAATATTTTAAGTTATAAAACGTAAAATGCCACTACAGGATGTCCAAAAATATTTTAAAATGCCATAATACAGCAAAAATCTGTCTTAAACCCTCACAATCCCAGAACGTCAGCCGCTGTAAATGGGGGTGACGGGGCCAATATGCTTCAGTCAAAGGATTATCCCAGATCTCCAGAGGCCCCCAGTGACACGGGGGCCACTTAGGAGGAAGTTAAACAAAAGCCGTCACCTCCGCCCCCTGTCTGCACCCCAGCGCTTAAACCCTGAGCAAACGCCACATAATTACACAACAAAGCCACAATTAGCCAAACTCAGAGACTTTAGCGGCTAAATATGGATCTGCCATTTATCCAGACAGAATTAGCATCTCATGAATTCTCTTCCGACGACTTTTCAAATCATTTTCATCCCAGTTCTGATTTTATTTTCAGATGTATGCAGATAAATGCAAAGTGATGATTTAAATATGCATTGTAAGAAAGACCCAGTCAAATCAGTTTGCTATGCTAGTCTACACCAGTTTGCTATGCTAGTCTACACCAGTTTGCTATGCTAGTCTACATCAGTTCCCCTTTTGGTTAAAACTGCCCATTTTGTGGGTCCTCGATGTTGGACTCCTCATGCACAATGTTTAGTACCATCCACTAATATTAGTATTCTTGACAAATTCTGTTTTTGTAAAAAAAAAAAGCAAAACATGCCCGTAACTGTAATATTTTCTTAGCATCGGGAAACAGAAAATATTCCAACCAGGAATTTTCAACATCAGAAAGAAGTTTTGAATTTTAAAGGTGCACTCATAGACTGTATAAAGAAGTGGACTAAGCAAGTGTGACGTAACCCATAGCGTCGGTTCCAGTCAAATGAAGCTCATCGAGGCTAGAGCAGTTATAGTGGCCAAGTTCCATCTTAGAAATTCTGACCGTGAGTATCATAGCAACCAAAGAGCGAATCCGGAGCCAGGCTGTTGAAGGTAACGCCTCTTCCTGCCAGCACCGCTGGTTTAGCAGCTTAGCAACGCTGTCAATCAAACCTGTTGCTAACACTAGTGGGGGCGACTTTGGGGAAAGAAGGCAGCTGATTTGTCTGTTATTAATGTTCATATCTTGATTTACAGACACAATAGAAAAATAAAACACCCAGGATCATGTAGAGCGGGTTAATATGAACATTTTAAGACCAAAATGACGAGACTGACAGCAGCAGTTACAGAGAGAGGGGCGACAATTTTTCAATGTTAAGCCAGAGTCTATGGAGCTGGAAGTGCGCTCATGCTCACTTCCTATTTGGAACATGGCAGCTAGCGGCTAACTATGTTCATTTATATATACAGTCTGTGGGTGCACTATGTAACCTTTTTGGTAGAGGCATATCGCTTTGCAAGTAATGTTCCACAGTATGGCATTAAATGCATCTACCTCCATGGACTCAAGGAGCTGACGCTACCAGTCCAAGTTACAGGTCAAATCTATGGAGAGACGAGCCCACTCACGATAAGACTGCATGACTTCAAGCATAAAACAAACTGTAATGTAATAATCAGTTTAATGCCATATTGTGGAACATTCCAGTCAAACACGTATAACATTACCATGGAGACAAACAAGCGCAACTGGACGTTTTATTAACTGGCACAGAAAAGTTTATTCCGTCCGAATTTCAAGTGTAATCTGAAATGACAACACGAAGCCGCCTGCAGTAGCACAGAGCTGACCAGGAGTGGCAGTATTAGTGAAGGGCTCTCTCTCTGTTTACGTGTCTCGCCTGTTTAAAAAAAAAAGTCCCACTCACCTAGATTGTGTTTCATTGCGCCAATCAGCAGACGCAGCCCTCCCAAACACCGGGGTTCATTCCAATCAGACTGAAGAGTGAACATATTGGCAGTGAAGAGGCATGCGCTCCTATTGATTGGGTAGAAGAAGAGATGGGTTATTTGTTGAGGCGAGATTGTGAAGGAGCGGGTTAAAAAAGAAAAAAAAAAAGTTTGGGTTTTTGATTGCGTTCACACTGTGAGGGGCAGCAGTGGGCAGCAGGGCACACAGAGGCCACACGTGATGGGGAAAAAGGCAGTTACAGGTTAATGAGAGGTTCCCCTGAGAGAGAGAACGATGGAGCGGACGAATCACTGAAACATGCTGATGATCTGATGGAAGGCACTAGAGTTTGGGAGAAAAATATCAAAATGAAAACAACCTGAATATTTTTTTTTTTTTTTTTTTATCCTTGCATAGCCAAAAATCACAAAAGCAGTCACAGGCCTTTGGTTAAGGTCCTATATTAAACAAAAGTGACTCTTTTGAACTTTAAACCATGTTATAATGCTGTTACCTCCTCAAAAACATACCTGGAGTTGTGTTTTGTTTCACTCACACATGTTTGAGTAACCCTCTATTATTAGTCTCTCTACATCTCCAAAGCTCAAAATGCTCTGTTCCACATTGTGATGTCATGAAGTGGTAGTTTTCAAATTAACAGCTCCTTTTACCTTTAGTTCAGTACAGATTCGCAATTCCAGAGCTGAAATTATCGGTAGTGAAGGTGTATGGAGTTTGAAAACACAGTGGAGCACTTCCTGTATTACTACATGACATCACAAGGTGGAACGGAGTGTTTTCTGTTTGAAAGAAGAACTCAGCGTAAATATGTAGGGTTTGTGTGTTAAACGTGTGAATGAAACAAAATACAACTCCGTTAAACGTGGAATGAAACAAAATACAACTCCAGGTCTGTTTGCAATGAGGAAACTACATTAGAACAGAGATCAGTGTAATATGGGCCCTTTAATAACAGCCATATTTGTTTTGGCAAAGTATTGGAGCGGTGTGTATTCTGAGCCCAGACAACACAGATATAGTGGGTTTGTAGGAACCATCATCAGCGGCATTGGTGACCCATCTCAGCTGTGGGAGCACACAAACTCCTCAAACATAAACAACGGGATTGGAGCTTCTAGAAACATCCAAATCTAAATAAGATCCACACACTGCAGGAATCAAATGTACAGACTGATACAAATCTGAAACTTTTACATGTAAATATATAAAAAAAAAAACTCTGCAAGTTACTCTCATTGGTAATATGTAACAGAGTAAAAGTAGTACTGCTCTTAAGTTAACTTTAAGTATCTGTTTATTACTTAAGTACATTTTACAGTGGATACTTTTTACTTTTGCTTCACTACATCTGAGAGCAGGTATCTGTACTTTCTACTCAACTACATTTTTTGACTGGACTGAAATGTAAAAGTATTTTTATTATTGTCTGAGACCTGCTGAAAAGGCTGAGGGTTTATAAGATTCTAGACGTTATCTGGCCTCTTACTAGTCCAGGAAAACCGTAGCATCCTAGGGGCGCAAAAAACAAAAGAAACTTTTGTGAGCTCTTCACCTTTTAATAGACCAGAGCATTGCAGATCTGACAGACAGCATCTCCCCAGGACAAACAACAGGCAATCCACAATGTAACAAAAAACCCAATTATATAGTACGGCCTAAAGCACTAAGCCCCAGACACAGGTCACTTTAGCTGTAGGAGAATTACTGCAGTTTACAGTTATGTGCATTCATTAATATTGCACAGTGTTATTTTAGAATTAGCACTTCTTTTAATATAATTTCATGTTTGGTTATTCAATAAAAAAAAATTAAAAAAAATCCCAGCTAAACCTCCCCTCCCCAAGCAGCACTTGGTAGGGTCCAAATCAAGGGCGACGGTGTTCACCTGCTGTGCACCGATAAGGCCACGCCTCCAAATCAGTGCCTCCACCAAACACCTGATAAGTGGGGCGTGGCTTACAGCTCCCTCACAGGGTTTATTTTTAACACGTTCATAATTTGAACAAACAAAAATATACGAATAAAAACAGAGAGAAAGAGAAAATATTGATTCAGTTGTTTCTGTTGAACAAAATTCAGCTCAAATCTTTATCAAAATCACTACATTTGAAGCTTTATTAGACCTCAAAATCTGTGTGAAATACATTTTTTCTTTTAAAGTACATTTTTAAACAGGTACTTTAACATTTTTACTTAAGTAGACTTTTTCATGTGATAATTTAACTTTTACTTGAGTATTTTTTGCTGCAGTATCTGTACTTTTACTTAAGTAACAAAATTGAGTACTTCTTCCAGCACTGGTTAAACTCCACCTGTGTGTGCTGAGGTGAGGATGAAGCCGTTTGAGATGTGACAGAACAGCAGTGGCTGTTCCTCCAGCTGTGCCTGGCCTCCCTCTGGACTTCACTCCATAGAAGAACTCATACCTCCGAATGGAAATATTCACTCTGTTTTTCTATAGCTGCTGATGTGACCTGAGGATCAGACCAGGCTCTGGACACACCTCAGACAGTTCAGTAATATTCTTTCTACATTTACATCTTTGTACCAAACTAAATTAGCAGAGTTTGTTTTACATCACATAAAACTCGCTCACGTTTTATTTTATTATTCCAGACAGAACTTGTTTTGACAAAAGCTGCCAGACCAATTTAAGTTTCCCCTTATCAGCCTCTCCTGTAAAATCAACATGAAACAAAAAACACAACACAAAATAGAATTTGTGTATATTGAAAAACTACACAGTCTCTACTACTACTACTACTACTACTACTACTACTACTACAATTACCTATGACAAATCCATACATTTGATTCCATTTAAATCTATAGCTTGAGGAGTGCTGATATTATGTTTTGCAGCGTACATTCAGGATTGTGGACAGAAATCCCCACATTAAAAATTAAAAATGCACTAAGTAACTTTTCTGGTGGTGAGTCGGCTGTCTGCTCGTCTCCATAGCGATGTTATTATGAAAAAAAGTACCTTGAAAAGTGCACGTCTATTCTTACTTTGAGCGGGGGCACCTCTCCACAGATCTGACCTGTAACTTGGTCTGTTGGTGTCATGTGCTTGTCTCCATGGAGATCTTATTGCGTTGCCTGGGATGTTCCTCAGTATGGCATTAAAATTCTGTGCCATGTGCTTGTTTCCACAGACACACATATTTAAATCAGACCTATTCTGCAAACTGTTCTTTTCAGATCTTTTAACCATGTTCTAGTTTTTTCTTCTCATTGAGCCTCTGAAGTTGTATTTGGAGTGATTCATGTTTAATCTTTAAACTCTTATTTTCAAGATGCCATTTTCCTGATCAACCCCCATTTTCACCTCCACCGGCACACGCCCACTGTGACGTACGCACTTCCTTCTCCAGTTTTATTTTCTTAATCGGTGATACTCGTAGGATTCGGCAGCGTCTTGTAGTCATTTTGGTGAAAATGAAAAAAAAATGGGCTGCTCGCCAGTGTGATGTGCAGTTATCCATAGGGGGCGCTTTGTTGTGATGACGTTTACGGCGACGTCAGGGCACCATAGTTTTCTAACGCGGAAATCGGCGGATTTGTTTCTTTTATGAAGTCATTTTAGATGAATATTGTGATTTAAAATGTATTAATTATAACATAATGATCCACGGGGGTCAGAGATTATAACTATAGAGAAACACAATAGGTCTGATTTAAAGCCATTCAGTGCAAAGGAGTAACATCTCCATAGAGTCAAGCAGAAAAGAAGAAAAGTTCCATAGTGTAACTTTAATTGAGCATGCCACGGGAAATTTCAAATCAAATCTAAAAAGAAACATTGATTCTTTAGGCTAGGAGGGTGGGTTGTGGGTGGGTCGGGGGTTTGGCTGTTTGTGTTCAGCCAAAAATAATGAACTGTATAGAGAGAAAAGCAAAGGAAGTGTGGCTCCCTTTTTGTTTTGACTGTGAATTATGGATTTTTTACCATCTGGCCTGGCGGGGGGGCTACCGCGCAAAATGATACGTCTGACGGATGACTGGGGCCGGAGAGGGGCGTGTCCGGGATCACGCCACCATTGTGTGCTGTGATGGCTGGCTTATTCACAGCTGGGGCAGACCAAATTGTCCTTTTATAATGTTTTATTGAAGCCAGAGGGGGCTGGGGGACAGAATGATTAACAGACAGGACAACAAGATGGACCCATTACGGAGCTCTCCCTCGCAATCTGACCCGCAACCATTTATTTGGCTACGGCCGCAGGTCTGTCATGCAAATGCAAAAGAGGATGCGCTTGGTTAAGTGTGGCACAACTGGGCACCCAGCGGAAAATTGCTTAGGAAAACACAGGCAGGTGCAGGGGACTGGGACTGGCAGAAGAGGGCACAACTTTGATTGGCTGGTGACGTTTAAAGGGGCACTGTGTTAATTTGTAGATTTTGTTGTTTTGTCTAGAATGTTCCAGAAAATGTATGAACTATGTGATCTCCATGGAGACAAGAAGGTGATCCCAACATTTTTTTTTTTATTTTTTTTTTGGCAATAAAAACAGCTGAGTATCTAAAATACATCTGACTTACACTTACCAGTCAAAAGTTTGGACACTCCCTTAATTTTTCCTACTTTCTACATTTTATATACACACAGAAGACATCAAATATATGAAGTAAGATGTATGGAATTAGGTAGCAAACAACTGTACTATTTTTTTGTTTTTGTTTTTATATTTTATATTCAAATTCTCAAAGTATCTACCTTTTGCTTTGTCGAAAAATATTTAGTAGGGAGAGACAGAGGGCGCTGTTCCATAGTCAAAATTAAAGTGTGCTAGTGACAAAGTGAAATGTCCATGTTCTTTAAAGGTGCTCTATGCTTCTTTTCAGGTGTGTGGGGAGGGGGGGAGTATGAAGAAGTTACTTGGATGAGTGGCAAAATGTTCTCTCTCTTAAAAACTTTAACCCATTTCACAGAAGAACATGAACATCTGGAACATGGACGAGCGAGGGATTACACAGACATGCCTTCTTTCCATAGGTGGGCTTGCCTCTTCACAGATCTGACCTGTAAAAGCATGGTGATGTCACATATCATCTTCAGGCAAAAAACAGGTGGTAGACCTTCCATTGGAAAGTTACATAGTGCAGCTTTAATTGTAATAAATGAAAAACCAAACCCGTTAGCTCGCTGCTCACTTCCTGTTTAGCTTCCTCCATCTGGTGTCCATTTTGCAGGCCACCTCTTTGAACCCAGGAGGAAAGGGGGGGGGGTCATCGTCACCACCTCCACAGCTCAGACCTGGGGCCAGCTATGAACAGCAACCTCTCTCTCTTCTTCTCTCTTTTTCCTTCTCTCTCTCTCCCTCTCTCTCTCTAGTTCTCTCCTTCTCTCTCTCTCTTTTCTGTGTCTCTCTCCTTCTCTTTTTCTCTCTCTTTCTCTCTCTCTTTCTCTCTCCCCTTCTCTCTTTCCTTCTCGCTCTCCCTCTCTTTCCTTCTCTCTCTCCCTCTCTCTCCTTCTCTCTCTCTCCCCCTCTCTCCTTCTCTGTCTCTTTCTCCCCTTCTCTCTCCCTCCTTCTCTCCCTCTCTCTCCTTCTCTCTCTCCTTCTCTCTCTCCCTCCCCTTCTCTCTCTCTTCTTCTCTCTCTCCCTCTCCCTCTCTTTCTCTTTCTCTCTGCTTATGTCCCTGGGCCCCTCTCTCCATAAACACAAACTAATGGCGCTGGCTGGAGGGTCTGAAACCCTCTTTTCTCCACGGCGATGCTGTGGTTTTTGCTGGAATGTTCCAAGAAATATCTGAAACTTAGCAATAGAGACAAAGCTGAGAGTAGCAAAAGACAATTTAAATTCTGTAGAATGAAGTACAGAGCCGTGAGAATGAGGCCGGAGAATAACACTCACTCAAACATAAGAAGGGAGAACAAACATGACATAAGCTCTTAAAAGTTAATTCAGCAAAATATATTTCCTTAAAAAATTTAAATAACTGGGCGGAAGATCCTCCACAGATCTGAGCTGGGACCAGTAACGGACAGCAATCTCTCTCTCTCTCCCTCTCTCTCTCCTTCATTCTCTCTCCTTCTTTCTCCTTCTCTCTTTCTGCTTCTGTCTCTCCTTCTCTCTTTCCTTCTCTTTCTCTGCTTATCTCTCCTTCTCTGGCCTCTCTCTCTTACTCCTTTCTTTCTTTCTCTCCTTCTCTCTCGCCCCCTCTTTCCTTCTCTCCTTCCCTCTCTCTTCTTCTCTCTCCCACTCTCCTTTCTCTCCTTCTCTCTCCCCCTCTTCTTCTTTCTCTCCCTCTCTCCTTCTCTCCCTCCTTCTCTGGCCTCTCTCTCTCTCCCTCCCTTCTTTTCCGTCTCTCTGTCTCCCTCCTTCTCTGGACCCTCTCTCTCCTTCTCTTTCTCTGCTTCTCTCTCCTTCTCTGGCCTCTCTCTCCATCTCTCCTCTTGCGCTCCTTCTCTCTCTCCTTTTCTCTCCCTCTCTCCTTCTCTATCTGCTTCTCCCTCCCTCTCTCTCTCCCCCTCTCTACTTCTTCCTCTCCTTCTCCCTTCCTCCTCCTCTCTTTCTCTGTCCATAAACAGAGGCAAATGTTGTTTTTGTTGTAATTAGGACGCAAAGACGTGGCTGTTTTCTAGACGCCCCCTGGCCTTCCTCTGCACCTCACATCTTTCACGTTGTAGCCATTAGCGCGTTAGCCCGGCGGCGTTTGCTAATTGCTAACCTCGGAGGAAACGACAGTAGCTCTAATGGCGGCGGCGTCAGGGATCAGACCGTTTACAGTGACCCCGAGGTGCTCAAAACAAATACACTTCTTCACCTTCTGGTCAGGCCTCTAATGAGTGAACTTCAGAGATGACACAGAGTTTGAAGAGTTACACAATTATCAAGAGCCACTTTAAGAGAGCATAAGGTTAGCATTAGTGAGAAGAAGCTATTTTCTATTACCACTAAGAACCACTAGCTAACTGCACTGCTGCCATAGTCTGTATAAAGAAGTGGACTAAGTGACCCACAGCGTTCGGCTCCAGTCAAATGAAGCTCATCGAGGAGTTATAGGGGCCAATTTGGAGCCAATTCCATATTTGGAATTCTGAGTATCATAACAACCAAAGAGCCAATCTGGAGCAAAGCTGTTGAAGGTAACGCCACTTCTTGCCCACACCGCTGGTTTAGCAAGGAGAGGGCGCTTAGCAATGCTGTCAATCAAACCTGTTGCTAACACTAGCGGAAGCGACCTCGGGCAAAGAAGGCACCTGATTATTAATGTTCATATCTTGATTTACGGACAGAATAGCGAAATAAAAACCCCAGGATCATGTAGAGCGGGTTAATATGAACATTTTAGACCAAAATGATGAACCTGACAGCAGCAGTTACAGAGAGAGGCGCCACAGTTTTTCAGTGTAAAGTGAACTGGAGCGCACCCATGAACACTTCCTATTTTGGAACGCGCTGGCTACCAGGTTAGCTATGTCCACATATATATACAGTCTATGGTTGCTGCTAAACAAAATGAGATGGATAATTTAATTCATAGATTTTAGCTGCACTGAAGTTGACTGGGATCCAGAATACACACCTCTATTTATTTATCCCCAAGGGGAAAATCAGATTGTAAGTCTCTTCAAATCTTCATCTACCATAAACCTCCTTATTGTACAGTCTTATGGCAGTCGGGAAGAAGGAGTTCTTGTGACGTTCTGTCCTGCAGCTCACTGATCTCAGACTCAAACTGTCTTCTCTCTGTTGTTCAAAAGCTGAATTCAGGGGATGGTCCATGTTGTTCAGTACAACATCCATCCTGTTGAGTTGCTCCACTACCTTCACCAGAGTCTCTAAACTACTTCCTATAGTTGAACCAGCCCTCTCTATTAGTTTTTCTAGTTTCCAAAGATCTCTTTTTCTGAGACTGCCCCCCCCAACAGACTGCAGCATAAAAGAGTTAGCCATTGCCGCCTGATAAAACATATGCGGCAGTTTATTGTTTACATTAGTACATTTCGATATCTTCCCCACTATTGGTCACAGTTTGAATTGAGGGTGTGTCGCTCCTAAAGTCAATGACCATCTCTTTCGTTTTAGAGGTGTTTAGAATGAGACTGTTTTCTTGGCTCCATCTATAACAGTTCTCTATAAGACTCCTGTATTTCTCTTCTTGTCCATTTTTGATGCAAGCCACTATTGCTGTGTCATCAGAGTATGTCTGAATGTGGCAGGACTCAGAGGTATAATTAAAATCACTAGTGTATAACGGGAGATTAGGAGGTAGAACAGGCTCCTGTGTCAAACCTGTTGAAGAACCTGTTGAAGACATTGGCTCTTCCCTCATCTCCATCTGTGGTTACAGAGTTCTTTCTTTTGTATCCTGTGATGTTAAAGACTCCCTTCCACAGTTCTCTGATGTTATTGTCCAGCAGCTGCCTCTCCTCCTTCTCCACTTTGTTTTTGTAGTCTTTCTTTGCTTGTTTTAAGTGCCTTTTAAGCAGTTTCTCGACATGTCTTGCTCTAGCTTTGTCCCTGCTTTTAAAGGCCTCCTTTTTTGTTTCAGAAATGACTTAATTTCACTGGTAATCCAGGGCTTGTTATTAGGGAAGCAGTGGATGGTTTTCTTTGGAAGGACATTCTCTGTACGGAAATTAACATAGTCTGTAATACAGTCTGTTATTTTATCAATATATCCATCCATGAATACATTCCAGTCTGTCCTCTTAAAACAGTCCCTTAGACTGTCACAAGCCTCTGCAGTCCATTTTCGATAAGTCTTCCTGACAACTGGCTGTGTTAGGACACTCGGCTTGTAACATGGCTGAAGGAGAACCAGACTGTGGTCAGATTTTCTGGAGGCAGGGTTATATCGCAGTGGGCCTCTTTGACATTAGCATAGAGAGATCAAGAGATCAAGTGTTCTATTCTCTCTTGTAGGACACTTAAGATACTGCATCAGCCCGTCAAATGTGAGCTTAGCGTGACATGGTTGAAATCACCTGATATGATGAAGAGGGCATCAGGATGCTGGGTCTGTAACCTGGAAACAGTTCCACTGATGATGTCACAGCTGTCTGGTACAGCTCAGGCTGAATATAAACTGTAACCACGATGACATGTGAGAACTCTCTTGGCACATAGTATGTGCCAAGAGAGAGACTAATGTGTGTGTGTGTGTGTGTGTGCTGATGAGTCTTAGCCATTTTCGTGAAGAAATGAGGTTATTTTAGGGAAAAATATCAGTTGGTTTTGTAACTGTCTAGTGAAGGTGCTTATTGTATTTTCTGTTTTGTCCTGTAGAGACCTGAGTTACCAAATATTAATGGAATACTGTTTTTTTGTTCCATTAAATCAGGTAGGCTCTAAAAATATGCAAACATTTGTATTATGTGTAAGAGACTTGCTGGTCGAGCCACACTTTCACCCTCTTGAACCTGTGAGAGCACCGAATCCCTCAGGTCCTCAAATGGACATTGGTGTTTCTCTGTTCAGTCAGCAGGGATTTGGTGATTGGTGTGCAAAATTGATTTTCTTTTCTGCTTGGCACCAGCGAGGAGGTCAAAGAGTTGGCCTGACATTGGAGAAACAGTTGGGATGAAATGCTGGTAATAACTGACCATACCGAGGAACGCCTGAATACGGGACTGTGATGGAGATGCTCCAAAAGATCTACAGTGCACATGTTGTCGACAGGCTCAACTTTTGCCCCATGTTATCCTGACGGAAAATGAAACACATGGAATTCCTTGAATCTCCACCTTAAAGTGGTGGAGGGGTATGAGCACCTGAATGATCCTGGGAGCTATGTTGTCGAGGGCTTCATGCCCTTGGTAGGGTCACCCATGGCAAACAGGTCCTGGGGGGGTGAAGAGAGGGGCAGAGCTGTCAACCGATCACCACCTGGTGATGAGGTGGATCTACTGGCGGAGGAGGAAGCTGGACAGACTTGGCAAGCCAAACGTACTGTGAGAGTCTGTTGGGAACATCTGTTGGAGCCCTCTGTCAAAGGGGTCTTCAACTCACACCTCCGGTAGAGCTTCTCCCTGATCCTGGGGGAGGCCAGGGACATGGATTCCGAGTGGGCCGTGTTCTCCGCCTCTATTGTCGATGCGGTTGCTCGCAGCTGTGCTTGTAAGGTCTGACGTGCTTGTCGCAGCGGCAACCCCCAAACCCCACAGTTTGGGGTCCATCCCCGGGGGTGGACACCGGAAGTAAGGGATGCCGTCAGGCTGAAGAAGGAGTCTTATCGAGCCTTGTTGGCTTGTGGGACTCCTGAGGCAGCTGACGGGTACTGGCGGGCCGAGCATGCCGCGGCTCGTGTGGTCGCAGAGGCAAAAACTCAAGGTTGGGAGGAGTTCGGGAAGGCTACGGAGGAGAACTATCCTCATTGGGGGACAGTGCCTGCGGGGTGGCAGACCAGGGTGGTGATCCCTCTGTTTAAGAAGGGGGACCGGAGGGTGTATTTCAATTACAGGGGAATCACAATCTTCAGCCTTGGTTGGATTCTCCTCACCAGTACCCTGGAATAGACTGTACCGATTGTCGAACCTCGGATTCAGGAGGAGCAATGTGGTTTTCGTCCCAGTCTTGGAACACTGGACCAGCTCTATACTCTCCATCGGGT
>KN485118.1:0-11165 GCA_000787095.1 Periophthalmodon schlosseri
ATTACCAAGCTGCCAACAAACAACTTTTCCTTCTGATTGGGCGCCTAAAGTCCCTCGTTATAATCATAATAAAATAGCACCAAACTGTAAAGTAAAAGCAGATGTTGACAGCTCCCTGGCTTCTGTTTTTGAAAACTTAAACCAATTAGAATTTATAACCAAATTTCAGAGGAGAAAGAGTAGACGTCAGAAAATGTTTACTCAAGTAAATTTATAAATGTTCCACTACTTTACAGTACAGTACATGGCTAAAATGTACTCCGCTGCAAGTACAAGTACTGCTGCCAAACCATAGACTGTATATATAAATATCTTTATTCAGAAAAATATGGCCAAACATATTAAACTTATTAAAGCTGAAACAAGTTGTTTGAATCAGAACAGGTGATGCAGTGCTGTTTTGTGAAAGGAGCAGAGCATCTTGATCTATACTCTTTTACTGGTTTATATTGTCTTGCCATTTATTGTGCGTGTGAAGCATTTGGGCGGCTGATGTTGTAAATGTGCTAAATAAATAAAAGTATTTGTAATTAGTTACTTTCCACCCATACGAGATTGTGCAGTTTATTTTGGATGTGTAGATGGTCATTAAATATAGGAGGTGGGTTGCAGTGCTAACCAAACTGTGCACTGTCTAACCCCCTGTGTCTAATGATGATATGACTATAAGCATCTTATTGCTTCACGCCAAATGAGGAATTAGACCAACAGATCTTACCTCATTTTGTTGTTTTGAATCTACCCTTTATGCAATCTCCAATTAAGAGTGGTGCACCTACATTGTTAAACACAGGCGAGCACTGGCTGGGCATTGTTTCCAAAGTTGGACAAAAAATCGCCACAAGTCTTGCCCTGTTCATGAGTCCTCAGTTTGCTCCTCTTGATAAGTGGTTGTGGAGATAGCACTGTACGGATCCAGCACCATCTGGGCACAGCGCACTATTGTCACCAACAAGAAGAAGCAGAGGAGCGAGAAAAAGAACAAAACAAATCCCAGGTCTACGTCTACTTCTAACCGGGCTGGAGGAACCGTGGGTGGGTCCATGATGCAAACTTGGAGGCAGAAATAAAGTTTATCCTTGGTGTTGTTTGGCTACATGCTTGGGGGGGAAAAAAGTTGATCCTTTGAGTAGAGGCACTTGCTGTTGACACCTATACACTCCTACAGTCATTGTCCCGAACATAAGATGGGCGGGAGGACACTGCAAGCCTCATTTGGCACCTGTGTCACACTTTAAACTTTAATGAGGAATTTGGTGACGGTCATCCAGGCAGCTCCTGAGATTAGAAGGGCCCAGTGTCTCTGATAGGGTGACAACCTCAAAGGGTAGTAAAAGTGACTCGCTGTAAGATGCGGTGGGACATTGACAGTGATGGGAAGAGGAATACTTTAAACATGTATTTAGTTACACAATACTGAATACCTGCATTAAAAGGTGTTTTGCACTGTGTTACATGGCCCTATACTTTTACTTTGAGTTGCTTTACGTTATTGTGTAAAACCGGTTTATATTTGTTAGACTGTTTTGAAAAGGGGAAAAATCGCAAGAGCCTAAATTCAGTGATAGATGAAGCTCTCAATTTTGTTACTTAAGTAAAAGTACAGACACAGATGTAAAAAGTTACTCAAGTAAAAGTAAAAGTATCACATGAAACAATCTGCAGGAGTAAAAGTATTTAAGTACCCATTTAGAAATGAAATGTTTGAGAGTAAAAAGTAAAAGTATTTCACACAGATTTTGATAAAGTGTTAATTTGTTAATGTGTTAAATGATACAGATTTTGATCAAAAGTAGCAATACAAACCAGTTTCTTAATTTTTCTTATGAAAGTTGTGTATTTATTTTTGTTTGCTCAAAGCCAAAGCTTGAGCTCAAAAACTTTTGTCAGAATGTTACCACAAACATGGTAAAAAAAAATAACCCTGCAAATCATGTGAAAAGTACTTTTTACTTTTCAGTCCAGTTCAAAAACGTAGTGGAGTAGAAAGTACAGATACTGCTCTCAAATGTAGTGAAATAAAAGTAAAAAATATCTGCGGTAAAATTTACTCAAGTAAAGAACAGATACTGAAAAAATCAATTTAAGTCCAGTACTTTTACTCTGTTACCATCCACCACTGCCTAAATTACATGATGAAGTACTGCAATGTTCCTTTGATTTGAGAAAAGTAGCTGTATTCTGAATAGCATCAAATGAAAGATAACTGTCCCAGAATACAGTTACTCAAATGTAGTATTCCGAATATGTCGGCTATTTTCAGTATTTTGTATTTAGTTACTTCCAGATAATGGAGATGGAGGGACAGACAAACCCACACGAGGGTTCACTACTTACAGAGATAAAGGCTGTGTACTTTGTCCTCATCATGTAAACCATTTTTGCTGTTTTTATTCTCCAAGTAGCTCTGTCACAATAACATATTTTGAAGCACGACATATTGCTATAGAGATATATTGCAATAAATGATAATATTTAAACTACTTTATGCCACTGATACAATTAAAATAAAGCAAAGAGATAAAGATAATCCCAATAAAACATTGTTAAATAGACAGAATCATTAAAAGACCTGAGCTGCAACAAAGCTTGTTGTTCAACCCTATTACAACAAAAATAACAAAAATCTCCGAAAGTTTGCAAATTAAGTCTCCACAGTAAATATTGAGCCCGAAACATATTGTTTCAGCTTTTTTATATACTGAATGATAAGTCGATAGTGATTATCATGACAGGCCTAACTCCAAGACATTATTCACATAAATGGAAAAATTCAATTTATTCTACATGGGTTTCCTCAGCTGTTGCCTCTTATAATATATTTGTATTTAATGATCATGTCTGTACTGAGAGGTTAGAAAAGCCAGGAACAGGAATAGGATCGGACCGTTGTTTTGTTTTGTTTTTTTACTAGGAATATGGACATTATACTGTTTTGACATCATTTTCATTCACATTTCTGAGAACCATTGGAAAAATGGAGAATTATGAGCTGGAAATAACAAAATTATAATTGTTTCTGTAGTTTTATGTAATGCAAAGAAATGTTAAACTCAGGGAGATAAGTAGAAAGGGAAGCTTGGGGAGAAGAAAGAGGATATGACGCCTTTGTGGCAATAAACTTGAGAGGGGTAGGAAACTGATCCAAGCCAAAAAATGCAGATTGCTGTATTCTGATGCCACCACAGAGACACAAGTTAAAAGTAAAGTGACTCCAGCAATTAGCAACAAAACTTAATAAACTCAGGAAGGGACAGGTCTATAAACATGATGGATAGTGCCTCTAGTGGACTTTGTTTACACTCAAGGAGAATACGTCATTACAGCAGGTCAGAAACAACACTGCAAAAATATTCAGTCTGTAGGAGAGTTCAAATGACTTGAACTCAGACTTCTTTACTTAATGGACCTAGAGTAATGAGATGTTTTTCAGTCTGCTAAATGTTTATTTCAAGACAAATTATTTGCTGATATGCATGTAAAAAGATCATACCCCATTTCCAGACAAAGACCGACAGAACGGTGATGGCGAACCAACCGGACATTGCGGTGGTGGATAAACAACAGAGCAAAGCCGTTGTGATGGACATTGCAGAACCAAGTGATGAGAACATCAGAAAAAAAAGAACATGAGAAACTAAAATACCAGGGTCTCAAAGAAGAGCTGGAGAAGGCCTGGAAGAAAGAACATGGAAACTAAAATACCAGGGTCTCAAAGAAGAGCTGGAGAAGGCCTGGAAGGTGAACGCATCAGTGGTGCCCGTGGTCATCGGAGCACTCGGGGCAGTGACCCCCAAAGTGGAGGAGAGGCTACAGCAGATCCCAGGAAAAACATCAGACATCTCAGTGCAGAAAAGGGCAATCCATAAGCTCCCAGGCCTCTGGTAGAGGACCCAAGAGTGGAAAAAGGGTGAAGATGATATATATATTTTATAAAATTTATATATATATCTATCTATATCTATCTATCTATCCATCTATTATATAATTCACTTCTTATATATTGTATATTCACTTTTGACTTGCTGGATATGAACTTTGTGGTGCCAAATGCACTAATAGGTAGTGTCTATTGTATAGTCACAGTGACTATGGCCCTTTGACCTCACAGCAGGAGGTGACGGGCCTGTGCAGTTTGTTTCTCCATGTATGGGTGGGTTTCCTCCTGGCACTCAGTTTCTTCCATCAACCCAAAACTTCCACAATAAGTAAAATCCTCCAGCTAAAGTCGTCCTAACAGTCGCTCAAGATGTGGAGATGAGTCCCCGCCCCCGCCGGTCCAGCTACTCCTACTACTACCGGTGGTGTGTCGACCCATTTCTTTCTTTCTTGAGAGAGAGAAGGGCAAGGTGCGAAACTGATCCACCCAGAGCCTATAGATAAAATGAGAGAAAAGGATCCAGGCCAATTAAAGCAGTAAGTGTGTCATTACGTCACCTGAGCCTCAAGAACAAGCAGGTACAACTGCAGGTCAATGAGTACAAAGAAACAGGACAGGGTGGTATCAACCCAAGTCAACCAGCCAAAGGTGGGTTCACTTGTAACAAACTTTTTTTTATTAATCAGAACTTGAAAACTTCAACTATCTCAACAGCCGTTACCTCGTTGGATTGGTCTACACTCTGTTCTCACACTGTCGTCTCTTGTTAGGGCACTTTCTTGGTGGGTTAATGTCGTTTTTGTATCCAGAGCACTCAGTTACGCTCAGGTTAATTAACTTGTGCAGCTAATATCTTTAAGTAGTTTTACTCTTTTACTACTTGCGTTACAGTTTACAGAGTAACAGTACTGACTTGAGTACAAGTTTTGGTTACTCTCCCAACTGTGATTAAGCCTGGAATGTGTCAAAAGATATTAAATGATTTGAACTTTTGAGTGTCTTGCTCTGCCCCTTCAGATGTGACTAAAAACACTAGCGCCCCCAGGGACTATGGCCGCAAAGACCTGGGTCAAGTTATGTAACACCACTGTTTTTTGTAAAGGTATTTCACAAAAACAACATCCTCACTGGAACCTCTAGAATATTTGAACAAAAATAAATGTACATATTCACGTTTACCAATGTAACAATTTAATACAAAAACAAACAGCTCTTCTTACATTTCTTTAACATATACAGTATATTATATTTGTGTGATAAAGGTCGACATCGATGAAAGAGAAGGATATAGAGAGATACCAAAGCAGCCTCCAAATCAACGTGGAGAAACAGTTACATATTTTCATGATTTGTCATCACAAGTGTGCAAGTGCCACGCACAACCTTACAATTCAAAATTAAACTCCAACAGTTGCCTATAATACAAATTGATTACAAAACTCAGTGGAAAATTATGGCTACGTCTCAATCAAAGACAATTTTATACAAAAGAACAGTTTTAAAAAAATTTTTTAAAGGTCCTGTATTACGCAAAAATTGACTCTTGTGAGCTTTAAGCCCTGTTACAGTGCTGTTATCCACTCAAAAACATACCTGGAGTTGTGTTTTGTTTGTTTGAGTAACCTTTTATTATTAATCTGTTTACGTCTCCAATGTCTCAAAATGCTCTGTTCCACCTTGTGATGTCATGAAGCGGTAGTTTTCAAGTTAACAGTTACCTTTTACCTTTAATTCAGCAGAGATAGGCAATTCTGGGCTGAAATCATCCAAATGACTCTAGTGAAGGTGCGTGGAGTTTAAAAACACAATGGAGCACTTCCTGTATTACCACATGACATCACGAGGTGGGAACAGAGTTTTTCTGTTTGAGGTGAGGAGACATTATAACACAGCTCAGAAAACAGCGCAATATGGGCCCTTTAAACAACTGGAAAAACTGTTTTACCTCAGACAATTCCATTTGAATCCTGAATACCCTGATTAAACCACTCATTAAATACCAATTGGAAAAGGGCAACATAAAATTAAAAACATACCATTACTACACAAAACCAGAATATTAAAATAACATTAAAAACACAATATAGAATGGCTTTAAAAGTACACATTTCCTGCTTGTTAATTATTGCTTTTTAAAATTTCTTACAGGAGTCCCATACTTGGTACAGGGTGACGTAGCGTTAGAAGAAAAAAACAGTCTGATCCTCACTCGGTGTCAAATAATCGTCCATTTTACTCGCACACGGTCACTGTTTATATTAATGTCGTTTAAAGATCCACTACGTAACATTCATGCATGCGAGGTCGATACAGTGGCAGACAGACCTTACGCTAGAAATGTTACATAGTGGATCTTTAAGTGAAAAACATATTGGGTTACTATGACAACCAGCACAGGCATAGCAAACACTAGTGTAATGTTAGAGCAGTGGTTCTCAACTGGTGGGACTGGGACTGTTGTTGGGACGAGATACAAGTAAAATTTCAAACTAAAATATAGGATTACTACACATTTTGATGGTACTATAGTTTTTTTTTTTTGGAAACTATGAACCAGATGCTTTGTTCTTAATAAAAATTGGATTGAATAAAGACAAGAGAATGACATTTTCTACACAAAATAAAAGTCTAGTATTGAGTCTAGTAGTGTCATGTGGTCTAAGTCAAGTTCTGATATTTATGGGTTTCACGTTCCTGTTTTATGGAACATTGTAAGGAATTTTCTGCATTTAAAAGATAATATGTTGTTTTTAATTGTTACTTCGCTATGGCAACGGTCAAAATTTTTCATCATTCTAAAACCCATGGATAGACCAGGACCATTCTTTCTTTCTTTCTTCTTTATTTGTCAGGGACCATGTACAAATTCATTAATCTTACAAAAGAAAAGATGAATTGTACCAGATTTAGCTACTTTTCCATCTGCCATTAACACACATTAAAATACACATTTATTTAGAATTAGATTATTCTAAAACTACTTTTCAGTGGGTTGTGGGACGTCACAGATGAAATGCTGTCTTTATTCTACAGGGTGGGATGCAGTATTATATAGATTTTAGTTTGGGTTGTGGGTCATCGTGACAAAGAGAAGGTGAATCTCGAGGGCACAGCAGTTGAGAACCACCGCGTTAAAGCTAGTTAGAACAGAATAATTACACATTCTTTAGGAGGTAAATGAACATGACTAAAACAGGTCCACCAAAATAAGCTGCAGCCAGAGTAAATGTAGAAAACAGCATTTTCAGCACCAACCAGTCAAATCAAAGGGACGTTAGTGAAGACAGTTATAGTTTGTGCGCTCTGCAGTTTCCTGAGAGAATAAATTAAAACTACTGGAGTTAGGACTGCACAATATGAGAAAAAATGTTGTGTTGTGACTTTCAAATATATATATTTTTTTCACATGGAATTAAAAAAAACACACTAGTGACCAAACCATGACCAAAACAAAGATAATAAGAAAATCCTGACTTTTCTGGTGTAATGTTCCACATGATAGCGTTTAACATATCTCCATGGAGACGAGCAGGTGACACCACCAGGGCAAATTACAGGTCAGGTCTGTGGAGAGGTGAGTCTGCTAACAGCTGCTATGAAATAACCTGTGATTTAATAATTGGAAGATAGACATGTTTACAGTGGACCACTTCAGGGAAAGGAATAACATCTCCATGGAGACAGAAAAATTCCATTGTACACCTGAAACATCTTAACTGGCAACCTCACTGTTAGTGTCACTACTTCCTGTCCGTTTGTATCACTGTGAGGTTTTTGCCAACGCTTTTTGCTTTTGAGATCAGGCAGTGGACAGGGAGCTGCGGGTGGATGGATGTTAAAAATTACTCAAATAAAATGAATACTTCACGGGAGGACACTGTGTTTAGAAAGAGAGAGTTTGTGTCTCAATGCTAACACTAATGCTAATTTTGAGGCATTGTATATTAAAACAGCGCCAAAACTGAAGTATTCTACATATAAAAATAATTGGGCAGTCTTTATTTTAATTAAATAGAATTTTAAGAGGCTGTTTATTTTATGTTTTCCAATTTGAATAAAAATGACCGTTAGCCTTGAGACACAGTGAGCTAGCTAGCGTGCTGCTGTGAACTGTGCAGCACTAAGTTCGTTGCTATGTTTAAACCGCGTTAACCAATATTGTAATACTGATCAATATACTGTGCAGTCCAAACTGTGCAACAAAGGACAGTCATGACCTTAAGCCTGAGAAAAAACCTGAAACAACAGAATAAAGGCGTTGTGTGTTTTGGACCAAGCAGAAAAGTGTGCGTGTGCAGGCAGTTCAAGTGTAATTTAGTAGTGATTGTGCGTTTAAAACTTAAATAAAAACAGGTATCGGAGCTTTGGGCAGTGCTAGTCGGGTAATCTCATGGCTAAAAATTGTCAGTAGCGTTTCCTGGTTTGTTCTCCCTTTGTGACTGTAGATGGCAGTGCAATACAAGCCATGCAAAGCAGAAGAAGACGGTTTTGAGGGATTGTGGGAAGCATTAAATTAAATATGGAAGAGTGAGGGCTCAAACGTCGAGCGGAAATACCAGAGAAGTGTTTGTAATGTCACTCGTTAAATGAAGGGTACATGGGGATCTCAAAATCATCGCTGTTGAAGTTGGCAGGCTGGTCCAGCATTGACAGCACGTCCTGTTTCAAAAGACAGAACATAGATAGAACAAGTCAAGTTTGAATCAAAATACAAGGGGAAGTGATCATTTTTAAAAAGTTGTAAATAAGGCGATAATAAGATCTAATCCTAATCTGAATATGTTTAAATAACAGCAGATTTTGTGACTAAACGGAACTGTAAGTAGCCTGCACTCTTACAGTTTTTAAAAGGTCTTATATTACGCAAAATTGACTCTTGTGAGCTTTAAGCCACGTTAGAATGTTGTTACCTCCTCAAAAACATGTTTGAGTAACCCTCTGTCTAAATCTCCAAAGCTCAAAATGCTCTGTTCCACCTTGTGATGTCATGTAGCGGTGGTTTTCAAAGTTAACAGCTCCTTTTGCCTTTTGTTCAGTAAAGATCGGCAATTCCAGGGCTGAAATTATCCAAATGATTCTAGTTTTCAAAGTAACAGCTCCTTTTGCCTTTTGTTCAGTAAAGATCGGCAATTCCAGGGCTGAAATTATCCAAATGATTCTAATGAAGGTGTGTGGAGTTTAAAAACACAGTGGGGCACTTCCTGTATGAACACGTGACATCACAAGGTGAAACGGAGTGTTTTCAGTTTAAGAGAAAACACAGCCTAAACATATGTGAATGAAACATAACACAACTCCAGGTTTGTGATGAGGAAACAACATTATAACATAGATCAGAAAATGGCATTATGAATCTAAATCTTACATACAGATCCTTTAAAAAAAACTAAAAAATATATATATATCCTGTGTCCATAAGGTCTCATGTAGTTAAAAGTGCACTTTGTAACTTTTCTGGTGGAGGGTCCGCCACTCACTAGTCTCCATGCGGATGTTACTGCTCATTTGCTTTCACTAGAATATTCCAACATATGACATTAAACTTATATATGTCCCTGGAGACAAGCAGGTGATGTCACCAAGACAATTTACAGCTCAGATCTGGAGAGAGGCAAGGTATTTTTTAGCAATAAACACCTGCTGAATAAACGCAAGATAGACAAGATTATTGCCAAACTCAAGGAATGATCCAGGTGAAGCAGTAACATCTCCATAGAGATGATTCAGGTAGAGCAATAACATCTCCCCCAGAAATGTTACACAGTGCAGCTTTAAGTTTCAGACCGCTACAAACAAGTTCTGAAATACATGTGATTCTTGTATAGTTTAGAAGTTCATATTTCAGCCAAAATATTAATGCTTCTGGATGTGTTTAAAAATGTGCACAGCAAACTGAATTTAAATTTTTAAATGTAAATCTCAAAACTAGTTGCAAAATCTGTCAAAACTTCTGTTCAGTTATTTAGCCCTAGTTGTAGTAACGTTGTAGACGTGCACTCACAGGAAACATGTCTTGTTGGTTGCCCTGAGCGTGCGGGTGCTGCTCTGCGTTGCCCTGTGGATGCTGTTGACCCTGCCACTGGGGCCACACCGCCTCTGCTGCTCGAGGAGGGAACTGCGGTCCGGACTGGGAACCATCTGAGAGAAACGGGAAAGACTCAAGGCATGTACTAACTATGGACTGAGCAAAAAAAGAACGCATTTTCACCCAGGGTACCGTAACCGTTGTTGTTGATGGTTGCGCGAGGGTTCATAGGAGGGTAGGGGGCGTTGTTGTTCTGGGTAGGAGCAGTCCCAGTGGGCATCTGGTTAAAAGAATTTGAAAATCCTCCAACGGGAGCGAACTGTGGCGGCATGGTCTTTGCAGCCTGTGGAGCTACCTTCTGCTGAGTGAAGAAAACACAAGGTCAAATGTGAAGCCAAATTATAAAACAGTGAGAGTTAAGCCCTGTACCAGAATGATCCTGTGTCTGACTGTGACGGGACTTAAAAGTTAGATTAGATCCAACTCGTATGTAAACATCACAATTTCTCAACTGCAGTAACTGCAAACATTAAAAATACTGTAATGATTTGATATTTTGTGTTCAGTCCAGAGTTGACACCTTTGGTTGTTCTTATAACTGTTTGTGTTGTCAATGTCACTGCTTTAGTATGTGACACTTTGTTGCTATGCCGACACTGGTCTGTTTTGGAGACTGCGGTTGTTTTGCTCTTGTTTTGTCATGGCCCTTGTGTTCAGAAAATAAAACAACAAGAATTTCAGCGTGTTTCCTTACACCAGAACGCTGCAATACTTTATAATTAATTCTGGGCAATACCATGATAAAAACAGAAGAATCAGATCCCATATTGTGATTCGGTGCCTGTCTGGAAAGTAGCTCTCCAGTCAGAAAGCAGAATGAGTCTCGCATTAGTCTCTCATTTGGGTTGCCAGTTCCAACGCCTAAATTCAGTTGGTTAAAACCTAAAAGGACTCTCTCTGATCTCAATCCAGATACTGTTCCTCTGAATAAGTGACAGGCGGCTTCAACTAATAACAGGGTGAATTTTGTGTGAATTTTCAGAAGCAAAACAAACATAGTTACCTCTGAAAAGCAGTGTACAAAATGGATAAAGCCTTGATCAGGATTTTGATTTTTTCACAAATTTATCTTATACAATGTACTTCATGGAGAACAAAATATCTGATTCTACAACAAGAACCACATTAGGCACAGGACCTATAATTAAAAGTTTTGCTTACAGGGTTATTGAACTGCGGTCTGGCTCCAGCGGCTGGAGC
>KN485118.1:20926-56866 GCA_000787095.1 Periophthalmodon schlosseri
GGGAAAGTGTTAATAGTTGGAAAGAGTCAAGCCCTAAAGTAAATACCAACATGTACCACTGATAAAATTACCTATTTCTGTTTCTTAAAAAGTTGAGCCTGTTCATCGACATGGGCTCCACGGGACAGTTACCACACCTGCAGAGACACAGAACATTATTGTAGCTGATGGACCAATAAAACATCACTGTATATAAATATTGTATAAGAGATATTAAGAACAGTGTGTTAGACCTCATTCTGCAGATAAAAGATCGCCGAGCTCCCATCGTCATTCTGGCTGATGACTGTTGGCTTTCTTTTTTCACTGTTCCTGTTTTCAGATCTAACATCCTCCCTAAAAACACATTTATTACAGAAGTATATCTTTATTGTAGTTAATCTGTGTTTTATTTTATTGTGCCAACAGTGAGCTCTTATAAGACCCACGGCAGCAAGATCAATTTACATTCGGAATGAAAGAGCATTTTGCGGGTTGCAATTAGAGATATTTTGACTTTTTAGAGTATCGGCTATTGGCCTTACATCTCCAGCACAGGCCGATATTTTGTTTTGGTCAATCTGCTGCCTAAGAAATACACACAAAGCTTTATATTAACACTTTAATATGAAGAGATAGCTGCACAAAACGTGAGAACCCAGCACTCTTATAGGTTTGTGGTTAAAAAAAATGGCTTGGGGGGAGTTTGCAGTAAATTTAAATTACATAATTTGGGGGAAATAATCAAAATCGGCCCTATATATATGGGCCCAAAAAATATTAGCTGAGTTTATCGGCCATTGGTTGGTTTGGATTCTGAACAATCAGTATTGGCACCAGCCATAAAAAAAAAAAAAAAAACAAGAACCCAGCACTCTTATAGGTTTGTGGTTAAAAAAAATGGCTTGGGGTGAGTTTGCAGTAAATTTAAATTATATAATTTGGGGAAAAATAATCAAAATTGGCCCAAAAATATCGGCAGAGCTTATTGGCCACCAGTTGCTTTGTTTTCTAAACAATCACATAGTCCGATCCCACTGGCGATAGACTGTAGAAAACCTGCTAACCCTATAGTACATGTAGATATACTTTTTCACACATAAATAGTATTAGTTTAGAAGGTCAAATGTTCAAATGTTGATGCTCATAGATGTTTACAACGTGTAGTAAACTTAAAAGGGGCTGTACCCATTTTTTCATGTAAAAAAGAAAAATAGAATAGAACAGATATATTATAAAAGCTGCTCTTAAGGTTAAAATGAGACTGCAGTGTGCTGGGTGCATAACTTTGGACCGCTGAAAACAGTTTGAAAGTAAATAACTACCTTTTTTTTTTTTTTTTTACATTTTTAAGAAAAAAATCAGGTACAGCGCCTTTATTCATCATAGTAAGATCAATTTGATATTTCTTCCAAAATTCAACCGGCGTATAGAGCATTAAAATGATCTGATCAGCCTCTTTGAACCCTCCTGTGTGCTCTTTACCTGTGTTGTTGTTCTCTGCAGTGGACAGTTGCTCCCTCAGCTTGTCGGTGTCGTCGGGGTGCAGCTGATCATACAGAGAGGAGCCCAGCCAATCACCTTGGGCCTGGTTCAGGACGGGGGTGAGAGAGTCCGACACATACACGATACGCCCGGTCTCGCAGGACACCACAAAGAGGAAGCCATCTGCCGCTTCCAAAATAAGGTGCTTGAGTTCCTAAACAAATACAGGGAGTAATCTCTGTTAACAAAAGGGATAGTTAAAGCTCTTTAAGTACACTAGACCAGAGTGGTTCTCAAATTTTGGCCCATGGGCTTCTTCTGCTGTTCTAGTCTTTAATAAATTGAGTTGATGGGATGCCAGAATGCCGTTTGTGCCTTCCACCAAAAATATTACAATATAAAAATACCAAAATATGAATGCAACCTATTATGTTTTTTACAACACATGTCCTGCATTAAAATGTGGTATTTTTTTCTAATTTAATATAGTTTTGGTTTCATTCTTACCAGGCCTTGGTATAGTTCACAGGTCACACAAAGGGTGCGTTCACACACACATCAAATTGGGATTAAACCAGAATTAGAACAGGACCATACCAAGTCTACATCAGGACTAAACTGGGCTGCAGCGAAGGCATCCTTCAATGCTTAAACTAAACCACTTTACTAAACATCGAACAATAGTTTGTCTTAATATAAAAATGACAGTATGTTTTTTGTTATATTATTCTGCATTTTTACTCAAAGCTTAGCCAACATAAATGTGGTGACTTTGTTCATTTGTTGTTTACCTGATCAGTGAGAAATGAGGGCTTATAGGACCCATCTGCGTTGGTGCTGCCGCTGCCTCTCAGAGACTTCATGTGGGACACGGCCATCCGCAGAATTGTCAGTTTGTCTGGTTTTCTCGCCAAAGCGCTGCAGGTCGGCACCATGTCCGATAACTCTGTGATATATGCCGTCATCTTGTTTCGCCTCCGCCTTTCAATTTCGCTGTGGTTTTCCCTGGAAACGGGGGCAGGATTTTGAGAGGACAGGACAGATTGAGGTGGGGGACAGAGGCAGGAGGGTGGACAACATGGAGTCTAGTTTAGAGTTTATGTTACAACAGAAGCAAAGTTGGAGTGAGAGGAAAAATGGTTCAAAATAATATTGTGTAGATCATGATCGCTCCAAATGAACTGAGAAAGCGAGAGAGGCTTGTCTTTTAGTGTGAGACAAAGAGAGTGGGTGTAAAAAGAGACAGAACTTGCCCTGAGAGGGGGAAGAAAAGAAAGAGGACAGTTCAAGAGGGAGGGGGTTATCAACAGAAGGAGGCTGTGGAGCAGAGGTGGATTAAGTAGCCGAAAATTAAAAGTACTGTTACTTTAAAATGAAATTACTCAAGTTGAAGTAGAGGCCTAAATAATTACTCGAGGAAAAAAGAAAAGAAGCTGATTACTGTGGAGTAATGATGTCTCAACACAATCAAAAGCAGTGGTACCGTTTAACCATTTTCAACAGCAAATTAATTAAGTTCACATTAAAATGCCAAAAAGTGGAGAACAGAAGTAATGTCTTTAGTTTTAGTGTTTAGTTCTACTTGGGATATCGCATCATTTTTGCATACAAAGAGTTTCATGTGAATAGGTTGTGCAAGAATGCTGATTTTCAAATTAATGAATAGTGAACAAAGCTTTTGGCACTTACAGACTCACAAAGAGAAACTAAAACATAGATTACCAGCGTAAGAGTACTTAAAAAAAAATCAAGTAGAAGTAAAAAAGCAACAGATCCTCAAAGAGGTACAGACATAGACTATACCATTATATACAACAACAATCTTGTTAAATTATTTTGGTTAATAAATAAATAAATATCTATCACAAACAATGTATTAGCACCATGTGTAACATAAATGTTACTGATGTCTAGTTCCACCTCTGCTTTTGAGTCACTACACAGAGCAGTTAGTGTCACAGGAGTCTCATACAAAGCAGGCACCAAAACAGATGCACAGTGCAACAGACTACATTAACATACACGATATCTGAACAGTATTTAACAGCACAGTCCATGTTGATACAAGCAAGAGCCTTTCACAGTAGTGGAGGGCATACCTGGCTAGCTTTTCCTTATCTGCAAAACTCTGATCTTCCTCCAAAAACCTGGAATTGAAATTAACCTACTGAACATGAGCCCAAAGAGAGACCACTAAAAATAATAACAAGGGAAGCGGTGAACTCCAGGATGAGACATTATTGTTGCTGTGTGCGGTCACTCCTACACGCTGCCTCCACACTGTAACTAAAGCTTTTCCACCCTCGTACCTGGCAAAGCGCTCTTTGTCGTTGTTGGAGCCTGAAGTATCATCATCACACCTGTGGAATGAAACAGATTTGAGGTGTGATAAGCAAATAATAAACATTAACTAACAGGGCTGCATAATACAACACAAAATATAGTTATGTTAATACTAGGGACTGCTGATTTTAAATTTTGACACATTTTGACTGTTCAAAATCTATTCTAATTGGACTTACAAGATCCAAAGGATGTAATTAAATGAGTGTTGCTAAAGAATAGACTGGATACTCAATACCGATACCCAAATGATAATTTTAAAAGCTTTTTTTTAGGCAATGTCGTCATTTTCAACACAAAATAATAACGTTTGTTTATTATACCATGCAGTTTTAAACTAGTTCTGATAAAACTCAAGATGAAACTGTTCAGGAAAGGTCCAATTTTATCCAGTTATGTGATTTTTTTCAGTATTGATGCTTGCTTAAATTAGTATCTAGTTTCGTTACTAGTTTTATCTGATTTTTGATCGTTTTGACAACCCTAAAGTAAATAATTTAATAATATGATCACCAAATTCAACACACAGTATGCAAATATACCACTTTTTCTAACATTGTGCAAACCTAGAAACAAAAAATGTACTGTAAATAAACTGACAATGTACCTAAACAACTTGCTTCCCTCGTCGTCATCAAAGTCAGGCCTGAAACACAGAATAACAAACAGCTGACATCCTTCTCACAATGGTTACCAAAAAACAACTGTTCATATCAAGAGATTCAGCTGTCTACAAGTCAAACATATGTCTAAACACACAGCCCAGAGAGTGACCACAAACACTTACGCTGCCCGCCTCTTGTTCGCTCCCTTGGGGACGACAGCTCCACTCGCCTGGGTCCCACTCGCCCCCATGTCTGCTAAATCTATTAATAACAAAGTCACACACACATGTACTGTTGGCAAAGTGACAGGTGATCTCCCCATTATGTCCCAACTCTGTAAACCACCTCAGAGAATCAATTCCACTATTTGTTCATGATCTCATTACGTTATTCAGTCACAGATGTACATTTGGGCAGGTTTAAAGATTGTCCTTGCATAGATTTGTGAATATTTCCTCAATTACTTACGATCTAATACTTTAACTCAGGTTAAAATAGTGTAAAAACGTTAACAACCTCAGTAAATGTGTAGATTTTCGCAACTGTATCAATATCTGAGTCAATTTTGCATGACAAAATTTCATAATCGACTTATGTGATCTTGTTAGCATGTAGCCTAGGTTTAGCATTAGCTAAAAAGCTACTGAGCTGACTTGCCCGACGCTGTCACGCTATCTTTAAGTATTTAATTCAGCTTTAAACGTAACAGACGGGATTGCAAACCATCTGCAAAGCTGCTAGATAACAAATATAACTTATATGCGTCCTTACCGGGGTTTGATGAAGACATATCCGTGTGGAATAACATAAACAAACAACTTCAGCTGCAGAAAAAAAGATCGACCCCTCCCCCTAGCTAGCCGTGAGCTCCTTGGAGGCTATGCAGTTCCTCGCCGTTTTTATCGCTGTTTTTCCTGTTTACGAAGTCTTAAGTCATGATCAAGTCGTCTCCAAAGTGTCCGGACACTTTTAAATAGATGACAGATGGTGCGACGTTAGTGTTGGTGTCTGTTTTTCCTGGTTTTGCCGGTTTAAATCCTCAGTGTGTAAGATGGCGTGCGAAGCCAGCAGCGCACGGACTGTCCACGGCGCTGTGTGTTTCCTTCGCGCTGATTGGACCAAACCAGATGGATACTAGTGACGTATGATGTTGGGAAATCCTCTATGTGACGGTTCAAGAAGTAAGTTATGAAAAGATGCAATACTCATTTTTGCCACGGTAAAGCACCCGTGAACCCATTTGACCATATCTTCTGACTGAATCCTCCATCCTAGTAGCCTACCTAATTGCCTGGCAACTTTAAAGACGCACTATGTAACTTTTCTGATGTAGAGTCCGTCACCTGCGTGTCTCTGTCAAGATGTTATGCTTTGCCTAGAATGCTCCACAGTATGACATTATACATAGCCTATCTATCTAGCACTCATTACGGGCTCGCTTCTCCACAGACCTGACTTGTAACTGGGCCTAGTGGCAACATCTGTGTGTCTCCATGGAGTTAAATGCCACACTGTGTAACATTCAAGGAAAAGCAATAACATCTCCATGAATAGTGTAGTGGTAGTGGACCTTACACCAGAAGCGTTCGGCTAAATATTAATGGGTTTTAGCCTCCTGTTATAGGTCGATACAACAATTTAGAGCTTTTTCCCGTTCAAAAGATATAATATTCAGTTTTAAGATGTTAATTGCTTTGGCAACTGTACACATTTTTCATCATTCTGAAACCCATAGATTATTCTATATCTTATTCTATTGTATCTCCCTATTATAGTCCTCTTAATTTAAACATATTTTTTATTATTAAGTTTAGCCTTGTCTAGAAAATACTTTTACACAGGCAAGGTTTTAGTTGTTGGTTTCAATATTAATTCTGATGTTCAAACTGGCCACACCAACTACAATCTATGACTTTATTTCTAAAAAGTGCCTCAACATCTTCTCTGGTCCTTTGGTCACTTCTTTGACACTGTCCCCAAAGCGTATACATTACAACATCGAGGTTTATCACACACACATTATTCTTTTTGTAAAAACAAAACATCAGAGCTATTTTATAATGTTTAAGATTTTATTCTTAACAATATTTCTGCATCATAACAAAAATGGAAATAAAAATAACACTCTTCATAGGACAGTTTATTTTGCCCTGGTGGGAGGGGTCATTGGTTGGTCTCTGTGTTAGTGAGAAGAAGGTCGTTGAATGGAGAGCTTGAAAATAGAAAACATAAGAAAAAACATGAGTAACAGATAATGCAGCGATGCATTGGAAGTCAGAGTAGTTCACAATGTAAGGTAAACTTACACAAAAGAGGCAAGAGCAGTCTGCGAATTACACTTAAGGCACTTGGCATACAAAACAATTTAAAGCATAAACAAAGAGATTTCCTTAAAACAATTGTAAAAACTGCTAAAAAATTTACTTCTTTTTTTTTTTTTTTTTTTAAGGCAACGTAAAAGATTTCTTACAGTCTCACAGCTGAAATAGTCCATTGGAGAATAATGCATCATTAAAATAGACTATCAGTCACAATTTAAAACTAGGATTTAAAATAAAATGCTCAATATCGCTGATGAATGAGTCTAAACAATGTATGGCACATGATACACTGAACATGGCACAGAAACAGCACGATTGCAGCTATCTTCAGAACGCTACAGCTCTATGCGTAGGCACCAAAGATTTAAATACTCCGTAACAAGAATCAGATTTGTACCTGTCGCCATGTTAAAAACGAGAAACCTTTAATCTATCATATTTGGTGTCAGTTCTACAACGATCTGTGCAAAAACCATGATTCAAAAGAGCAATTTTGCATAGTTATAATAATTTAGCGAATAAATGCCCTATAACTGTCCACGGTTTAGTTTCTATTGTTCCTTTAGAAGACAAAGAATAGTTGCAACAAAGCAGAGGAAATATTAACGTGTAATATTTCAGCCACCGGGGGCAGTAAGGCACAGTTGAACATAGAAAGCTTTAGAAGAAACATGGCTTCTGTTTAACACTGTGGGTGCGTTCACACTTGTCCTTGTTGAGTCCTGGTTTGAGCGCAGTTTAGTCCAGATGGTAGACCTGGTTTGGTCCTGTTCTAGTCCTGGTTTAGTCCCGGTCTAGTCCTGGTTTAGTTCCGAAATTAGTCCCGCAGTTTCATTCCAATTTTGATGTGGAAAGTGTAAGTGTGTAAGTGTGAATGCACCCTTTGCTCCTCCATTATTATTTTTTTTTACCTCGGAAAGTCAGAAATACCCAATAAACCTAAATAATCCTCTAATAACAGACATGAAGTTGTGTCTTAGAGTGAAGTAGTGTACGAGGTTATTTCCTTCACCTAAATATACAGATGTGTTTGTGTGTTGTGCAAGAGGAACACTGTTTTTCTTGGATACCCGTTGGTTTTAGGGACATAGGCCCTGGTCCGCCCCCTCCTGAGCCTTCAGCCTGAGCAGTAGAGGGTTTAAGTCCTTCTGTCTGTCTCTGTCCTGTCTCTGTCTCACTCCATCTTGCTGTGACGTTGGTGATTGTGGTTATGATTGTGGTTATTGTTGTGAACTGAGTGCCCGTTCTGCACTGGTCCATTTTTCTTTATGTCCTTTTTGTCAGACTCCTCTTCTTCGTCCTCTGATAAATCTGTTTCGTCCTTGTCACTTCGTTCATCGTCAACTTTTTCCTGAACGACAATTAAAATATTTTGTGAGACAAGAAACGATTCTAGTGCAAAGTATATAGTGTATCAATATACTTCATGTTCCTCTGATGTCAGGATTATTTGGTTAATCGTTATTTTTAATCTAATCCAAATCACAATAGTAAAAGAAAAATTCAATTCTGTTAACTGGATAAAAAGTTATTTGAGTGAAGACGTTTCTCTGCCCATCAAAGCCACTTCTTCAGTTCTGGTCAGATTGCTGGACACTGCAAATGTCTTCACTCATATAACTTTTTGTCCAGTTGACGAAATTGAATTTTTCTTTTAATATAGATCATACCTGGATGACTGAGGGATTACACAGACACCCAATCACAATACTTGCAATTATTTGTTTTTTCCACAATTGTGTGACCCTGATTCTGATCACAATAATTTTAAGAACTAAAAATGAATGATAATCACATAATTTTAGAAGTAAAAATAGGTCATTTTGGTTCAATATATACGCCAAAAAGTAAGACTGAATATAAAGTGCTTATTATGTCAAATTAACTTTAGTATTCCATTCAGAAAGTGATTTCATGATTTCATAAAGTCCACATATGAAGTTGTACTGTAGTGTTGCTTACATTGTTAGTAAGGAAGCGGACTGCTATCTTTATAATGAGAACAGCCCAGAAGATATGAAGACACTGTAACACCATTAGGAGTCCATTGAAGAAATAGTACCCAAAGAAAGGCTCATAGACCGTCACTGGGTAGATCCATGTGCAGTAAATAATCCTGTAGAAATGTAGAAAGAAAACCATTGCATAAGGTGGCTGCTAATGTCATTAAATGCTATAGTTTAGAAGTGGATTTCATTTTTTACCTAAAGGGAAAGATCACAAGACGAGTGACGATAAAAACTGCAGCAAACACAATGAAGATGTAGTTGCAGGCGTTTCTCCATCCAGCATAGTTGAACATCTTTGCAGACTGTAGAAAGAACCACCAAACAAATATGTAAGTGTGAAGGTTTTCTCCACAAGATGGCAGTGCAGCGCCAGTACGTCTAATAATGCACTAAACTCAGCCTGTTACTCAGTTTTGAACTAAACTGGACGTAAACCTGGAACTGAACCTGCACTAGATCTGGACTGGGTCAGGACCAGAGTAGAGCCAAACAAAGTCTACACATTCAGGACTTAACGTCACTCAAACCAAGTGAATTATACAGCAGTTTTTTGGGCACTCAACGTCTATTTACATTATTCATTCATACTCCTCACTTGGTCGTAAGCTAATGTAGCCATAGTTTCCCTGGGGCTAACTGAGACATGACAGCCTATCTGTTCACCACCAATTACTGGCTCACACGCCCCTGTTACACTCAGCTAGGTGAGTGAGAAGGACACATCGGCAGAACGCACTGGCTGGAGCTGGAAGCAAACCAACCTCGCTACCACCGGAGGTAATGTCACCCCTAGTATCTGGAGTCGACATTTTCTTGATAACCTTTTATTATTATTTTTTTACCTACAAATCAGTAGCTACAAGTGTTAAAGGGCACATATTATACAATTTTCTGATCTACGTCATAACGCTGTTTCCTCATCAAAAACATACCTGAGTTTTGTTTTGTTTCATTCACACATGTCTAACACACAAACCCTGCATTTTTAGTGTTCGTCACTCAAACTGAAAACGCTCTGTTCCCCCTTGTGATGTCATGTAATACAGGAACTGCTCCCCCTGTGTTTTTAAACTCCACACACCTTCATTAAATCATTTGGATAATTTCAGCCCTGGAATTACCAGTCTCTACTGAACTAAAGGTAATAGGTAGCTGTTAACTTGAAAACTACTGCTACATGACATCACAAGGTGTAATGGAGCATTTTGAGCTTTGGTGATATAGACAGGCTAATAATAAAGGATTACTCAAACATGTGTGAATGAAACAAAACACAACTCCAGGTATGTTTTTTCGAGGAGGTAACAGCATTAAAACATGGCTTAAAGCTCACAAGGGTCAATTTTGTATAATATAGGACCTTTAATCATGATTGGAAAACTACAGGATATCTAACATACTTGGATAGTTCATGTATTATTGTCTATGGTCTTAAATTACCTCCAGAAAGTAGTCAGCAGAGTCGTGCACCAGCATTATAAGAGTTCCAGCTCGGATGTAGTTGACACACCAGGAGAAGCTGATGAGGAGGATGGTCGCAACATGGTGCACGATCTGCTCCTTAAAATCCTGAATGAAAAGACATAATCATTTACCAACTGATATTTTTACTTGACCAAAAAGTTCAGCCTAAAAATAGGTCCCAACACCTATGCCACCTACCTCTCCTTTCTTCATATAAATCTTTATAATGCCAATAAAAAGCATTGTTGACCAATAAAAATGTTGTCTGACCTTGACTGCACACATGCCACATTAACATGAGGACTTAACTGTACTGGAATTTGGACTTGACGTGGATCAGACTAGAACTGAACCAGGACTAGAACCACATCCACATCTAGATTTAAATGGGCTCAAGGGACCATCAACTGATTAGCTAAAGACTAAGCAAACAAAGCCATGCCGTCATACTAAGATAATATTAAGCAAATCTCCATTTTATATGAGATTTTGATCACACACTTTCTTAATATATTTGATTATTTACTGTGTATTATTATTATTAAAGGGCCCATATTACACTATTTTATGATCTATGTTATAATGCTATGTTTCCTCATCACAGACAGACCTGGAGCTGTGTTTTGTTTCATTCACATGTTCAACACACAAACCCTGCATATTCTTCTCTCAAACGGAAAACACTCTTTTCCACCTTGTGATGTCATGCGGTAATACAGGAAGTGCTCTGCTGTGTTTTTAAACTCCATACACCTTCACTAGAATCATTTGGATGATTTCAGCCCTGGAACTGTCAATCTCTACTTAACTAAAGGTAAAAGGTAGCTGTTAGCATGAAAACTACCACTTCATGACATCACAAGGTGGAACAGAGCATTTTGTTTGTTGGAGATGTAGACAGATTAATAATAAAGGGTTAATCTAACATGTGTGAATGGAACAAAACACAACTCCAGATATGTTTTTGATGAAGTAGCAACATTATAACATGACGTAAAGCTCACAAGGGTCAATTTGGTGTAATATAGGACCTTTAATTGTGACATTATTAAAGTTCTATCTAAAGTGGCATAAGGGAACCGTATTTCAAACATTGTATTGATAATTTTCATTTCACTACAAGTTATCAGTGTGTGGTTGCGTTGCATGCGCATTTTTGTTTTTACTGGGATCGTCTGGGATTGAGCAAAGTTCAACACTGGGCTACATGTGTAACAAGGGTCTAATGTCCACCTATGGCCTGATGTCAAAATGAGCTTCAGAGGTTAAATGGTGCAATAGGATCAAGCGTTTTATAATGAGCGATAAGAACAGACAGTTTTAGCCCTGTTCTGTGTTGTTCTTGTCTAGCTTTATTATTTATGTAATACAATGTCCTCTCTGCAAACAACAACATCTCATTGTGTCTCATTGTGTCTCAGTGGTGGTACTCAATTTTGTTACTTAAGTAAAAGTACAGATACCGGAGCAAAAAAATAAAAAAAACTCAAGTAAAAGTATAAGTATCACATGAAAAATCTACTTAAAAAGTATTAAAGTACCTGTTTAAAAATGTACATAAAGAGTAAAAAGTAAAAGTATTTCTCGCAGGTTCTGAGATCTAATAAACCTTCAAATTTACTGATTTTGATTAAGATTTGTGCTGAATTTTGTACAACTGAATTACAGTAATATTTTTTTCCGTAGCTTATTCGTATATATTTATTCATATATTTTTGTTTGTTCAAACTATGAACGTGTTAAAAATAAACCCCTCGGACTTTTCAGCAGGTTTCAAACAATGAATGGGAAAAAGTCAGCAAAATTTTGCGGATAACAGGAATCTGAAGCCCATAGGTAGAAGGCATGTTAGTGCCATATGAACCATGTCACACTCTGAGGACCTCAGGGACCGGCCTCCTGCTGGTGCCCAGAGTCTGGACTAAACATGGGGAATCAGCGTTTCAGTTTCATGCAGCTAAAACCTGAAACCTGAATATGTGAGACAGGCCTCTACTCTGACAATGTTTAAATCCAGCCTCAAAACGGTTCTGTTTAGCTGTGCATATGACTGAAAGGTTTTTATTCTGCACTCTTCTCTTTTAATGTTAATTTTACAATGATTATTTATGTTTTGATTTGTTTGTATTGTGATTTTAATGTCTTTCTTATTCTGTAAAGCACTTTGAATTACTTTGTGTACTAATTGTGCTATACAAATAAACATGCTTTGCCTAGAAGACTTCTTACTTTATCCCAGTTCCCTATATTTAAAAAGACTGAAATTTTTTACTTTGCGCTTGACATCCGAGGCCACGCTGAAGAGTAGGGAGCAATAGAACCCCAGCTCGATCATGTAGTACCAGTACTGAGACGGCAGGAGGGTCTGGGAAAAGAGAGAGACAAAAACAATATTAACAAACACACATGAAACACTTATGGGTAGAGTTACTAAAATTACTAAATTTTTAGACTGAAAACCCACCTCTTCTCCCTGGCATGTAACACTAACTAGACAGGATATCTTAGCGTTTTATTGTTCTTTTCTTACGTATCGTCTTTATATGTGTTTTTTGTTGACTTTTATGTGAAGCACTTTGGTCAGCTGAAGTTCTTATAAATGCACTCTATAAATAAACTAGAATTTAATTGAAAAAAACATTTTCAATTTCAATTTCAAACTCAATTTTGATACTAAGAACAGACTTTCAATACCACAGTGAAGATACAAAACATTTTCTTGATTCAATACGATGCAGTTTTCAACACAAAATAATACATAGTTAATTTAATATTATCATGTGGTCTTATTCTAACAAACGTCACATTTTAAAACTATTCAGGAATGGTCTGATTTTGTCTTATTTTTGTCATTTTCTTAAGTGCTGATACCTGTTCAATTACATACAGGTTTTATTTTAGTTTTAGTATCAAATTGTATCTAGTTTTCAATATATTTATTTTTTGGCAACTCTAATTGTGGGTTTGAATTATTGTTATAACACAAAGTGGTGGAGCTCATACCAGAACTGGAAAGCCCTCCCACATCTCCTTCAGGTCGTATAACCAAGGTTTCTGTGCAGACAAACAGTTTAGGTTTAAGACAACAGTATTTAACATGTCAATCATATTCTTAAGAGGGAGCTGCACAGTGAGTTTATGATACAGTGAGGTAATGTCCAGTGTCCACCCATTTTAGTTGTTTAGAGCTGGTTTTATCCTGGTTTAGTGTTGTTGGGCTCTGGTTTAGTCCCGTTTAGACCTGGGTCATATCTGGTTTAATCCTGGTTTAGTCCTTGTTTATACCTGGTTTAGTTCTGGTTCAAAGTCAGCCCTGGTTTAGATCTGGTTTATATTTGTAGTCCCTCTTGGTTTAGTCCTGGTTTTAGTTCTGGTTTAGTCCTGGTCTAGAATTCAGTCCTGTTTTAGACCTGGTTTGTACTAGGTCTAGTCCTGGTATAAACATGGTTTAGTCCTGGTTTAGTTCTGGCTTAGCCCTGGTTTAGTTCTAGTTTAGTCCTGGTTTAGTTCTAGCTTAGTCCTGTTTTTTTCCTGGTTTTAGTCCTGGTTTAGTACGGGTGTAGTCCTGGTATAGTCCTGGTTTAGACATAGTCTAGACCTTGATTTAGACATGGTTTAGTCCTGGTTTAGTCAATGCTGGTTTAGTTCTTGCTTAGTCCTTGTTTAGATCTAGTTTAGTCCTTGTTTATTCCTGGTTTAGTATTGGTATAGTCCTGGTACAGTCCTGGTTTAGTCCTAGTCTAGACCTTGGTTTAGACTTGGTTTAGTTCTGGTTATGATCTAAATTCAGTCCTGTTTTAGAGCTGGTGTGTACTAGGTTTAGTCCTGGTTTAGTCCTGATGTAGGTGTACTAGGTTAGTCCTGGTTTAGTCCTGATGTAGACATGGTTTAGTCCTGGTTTAATGCTGGTTTAGTTCTGGCTTAGTCCTGATTTTGTTCTAGTTTAGTCCTGTTTTTTTCCTGGTTTTAGTCCTGGTTTAGTACTGGCATAGTCCCGGTACAGTCCTGGTTTAGTCCTAGTCAAGACCTTGGTTTGAACTTGGTTTAGTTCTGGTTCTGGTCCAAATTCAGTTCTGTTTTATACCTGGTTTGTACTAAGTTTAGTCTTGATTTAATGCTGGTATAGACATGGCTTAGTCCTGGTTTAGTGCTGATTTAGTCCTGGTTTAATGCTGGTTTAGTTCTGGCTTAGTTCTGGTTTGTACTAGGTTTAGTCCTGGTTTAGTCCTGGTTTAGTTCTGGTTTAGTCCTGGTTTAGTCCTAGTTTAGTCCTAGTTTAGTCCTGGTTTTAGTCCTGGTTTAGTGGTGTAGTCCTGGTACAGTCCTGGTTTAGTCCTGGTCTAGACGTTGGTTTAGACTTGGTTTAGTTCTGGTTCTGGTCCAATATCAGTCCTGTTTTAGACCTGGTTTATACTAGGTTTAGTCCTGGTATAGACATGGTTTAATCCTGGTTTAGTCCTGGTTTAATGCTGGTTTAGTTCTGGCTTAGTCCTGGTTTAGTTCTAGTTTAGCCCTGGTTTAGTCCTAGTCTAGATCTTGGTTTAGATTTGGTTTAATTCTGGTTCTGGTCCAAATTCAGTCCTGTTTTAGAGCTGGTGTGTACTAAGTTTAGTCCTGGTTTAGTCCTGGTTTAATGCTGGTTTAGTTCTATTTTAGTCCTGGTTTACTTCTATCTCATTCCTGGTTCAATCCTGGTTACAAAACATGGAAGCTCCATTAAATGTCTTCAAACTTACATCAATGAGGGAGGCAAGGCCAGCAATGAAAGCAAGAAGGTAAAAGGTAAATCTCCAGCTGAAAGAGAGCACACGGCACACACACTCTTTATACTGTGCCAGTGACACATTCACAGTATATTTTATTTCACACATGAGAATATAATGTTAACTATAACTCAGTCACTAATGTTAAAATGATGGCGTGCTTAGAGATTCAGAGAGAATTCAACCCAAAACAATACAAGGTGTCCAGTTAATATCCGGTTGCATCGTCATGACAACCGATGGACAGATAACACGAGACACACATGAGAGGATAACACCAGGAGGAATGTGGTTTTTTAAAAAATCCAGTAAGAGCACACACGCAACAGGCAAAACTGCTCTATCACGCTTCAATTTCTAACATTTGTTTTTGTTTTTGTTTTGTTTTTTTGGTTCGGGCTGAACAATAAACTAAAATCAAAATTTGTGATCGCAATTTTCATTTTAGCAGGTGTCTTATCTCTTAGAGGACTGAATATCCGGTCCGCACTGGGTGGCTATTAAACCGATTTTAAAAACATATTAAAGTTTTTAGGGGTGGAACAAGATCTCCTGAGATAAAAGATTGTGCACACATGACAAAATGTACATTTATTTATTGTCCATGTGTTTACATTTGGATTGGACAAAAAAGGGTTAATAAACTGTATACAGCCTGTGCTCTTACTGTTTTAAAAAGGTATAACAATCACAACTGAACATGTGTTGCTAGTGTCTTACCCTGCCTAAAGAGGACAAAGGTTTTTCTCATTCTCAGTATATGAACAGGCCATGACTCATGTGAAAGCTCAGAACCTCCAGAATTCACTCACTGAGCTGCAGAGGCTGCACTAGCACTGATTCATAATTGGCTGCATGTGCTGGGGTTTAGGTCGTGACAGTTCAGATCAGAGAGGGTCATTTTAGGTTTAAACCAACTGGATTTCAGCATTGAAACTGGCAACCCAAGTGAGAGACAGTAAAAGCTAGTTTATATCATATGTGGAACAAAGATAGGCCAGGTTTATGAAAATTAAAATCAAAATCTTATATACAGTTTCTTTAAATCTCGTGTCTCCTCTTACAGAAATTTTTGCCTTGTCCCCAGTAAAACTGTAGAGGTTTAACTAGACTTAATGTTGTGTATTCATATATTTTCTCCCGGTGTCCAGTTGTGAAAGCAGCAGCTGACCCTTTGTGTCCTGTGGTGTATTAGTGTTCTTTTGTCACCGGTTCATGTGTTTAACCTGCGTCTGAGCTCAAACACAAACTAGAGCAGCTGCCGACAGACAGACCAAATGAGAGAGCAGAGGGTGTGGCCACAGCGTCCTCACACTGTCATTAAAGATCATCATAAGTAGTGCCTTGCTTCGCGTCCACACGGCTAAAATGAATATCTCCCTTGACTTGAATTCAGAATATTAAAGCTACACTATGTAACTTTTCTGGTGGAGTGTCTGCTACTTTGCCTCTATGTTATTGCTTTGCCTGGAAGATTCCACAGTATGGCATTAAACAAATATCTATCTTGCATTTATTCATTTTCAGATACCACCATCGCCTCTCCAGATATCTGACCCGTAACGTGGCTTGACCGCGCCATGTAGATAGATAAACTTAATGCCATACTGTGGAACATTCCAGGCAAAGTAAAAGAAAAATTCAAATCTGTCAACTGGACAAAAAGTTGTAGGAGTGAAGAATAAAAAAAAATTAAAATCTGTCAACGGGAAAAAAAGTTGTAGGAGTAAAGCCGTTTCGCTGCTCATCCAAGCCGCTCCTTCAGTTCTGTGAAAGCAATGACATCTCCATGGAGACAAGCAGGTGACGGACTCTCCATCAGAAAAGTTACATAGTGCTCCTTTAATTATGTATTTAGTTGATCTAATTTAGATTTTAATTGTTCTAATTTCAAGATAAATAGTGGTCAGTGGGATAAGAAAATGCAATCACCCATAAAAAATAAAACATATTTTCAAGGTAAATGATTTTGAAGGTTTTCCATAGTAAAAACTGCCTACTACCCATTAAATCCACCTTATTTCATTATTTTACAAAAGCCTCATTTCCTTTTTTTTTTACAGTATTTGCTGTTCATTTTGCCTGTTAACGTTTTCATGCTTTGTTTATATGCTTTTAATTTTCCCAAAGGCAGAAAAAGCAATAAATCCCAAAACAAAATAATAAAAAGGTGAATGATTTACCTGGCCTCTCTAAACTTTTTCAGTAGACTCGGGCGGTCCTGGTTTCTCCGTCGTCTGAACCACCGCTGCACCTGTCGCTCTGAATGTCCAGTTTGTTTACAAAGACTCACTATGGAAGTCTGCAAATATGGAAAACAAAGGGATAAATGTGTGGTTCATATAGCTTAAAGGGGTGGTTCATATAGCTTAAAATAAACACAATTTTCTGTACAATAGGCTGTGTACATTTGACAGCAAACCATTCTGTAAAGCCCATCCCTGGGTTTCAACTTTTAACATGCAATATTTTGAGGACTTCCCATTCAAAAGATATAATATTTTGTTTTACTTTGTTAATCGCTATAGGAACAGTTCTAATTTTTCATAATTCTGGAATTTGCTGTTACGTAAACTTCAGATTCCAGATGTTTGGACCTGGTTTATGGTTAATATCTGTCTCTGTAATTACTGGGCCCATCCACATGAAACAAACACTGATATAAAATTCAGCGTCTTCTGTGTCAGTATAAATAATCTAAATAGAAATATGTTTTTTTCACAATAGAATCAGAAAGTGGTGACATTATTCAACCCCAACAAGATCTAATTCTTGTCAGTTGAAAGTAAAGTTTATGAACCCAATCACTAACAAATAATGGGGTTCAACATTTGTGGATCATATGTTTGGATATTTTCTCCAAATAGAGGAAATCTCCCATAGAGTTAAATAGAAATTCATAACATCATCAAATTGTACAATGTGAACACAACCTAAATGGTCACACTTTTCCACCTTCAAGGCAGTCAAAGTGCTTTACATCAAGGAACCACCCACCCATTCACACACCAGTGTACACAGACACTGGGGGCGAGGTGGGTTAAGTGTCTTGCCCAAGGACACAATGACAGCATTCATCTGTGAGAGCTGGAATCACATCTCCAACCTGTGGGTCAGCGGATATAATGGCTCTACCAATGATGTTTGTGATGAGAGCGGGATTCGAACTGCCAACCTTTGGATCAGTGGACAAACACTTTACCAACTGAGCTACTGTCGCCCACAAAGTAAAGTTTTCTGCTTCTTCTGAGAGTTCACACTTTACCGTGATTAGCTGAATCCATCTGTCATTCACAAGAAATCCTGACCAATAGGAGGAGTGAGTAGGAATAACAGTAGGAATAGTGTGTCTGTATTTGAGTATAGAGATAACATTTTTTGGCAGCTTTTAACAGGCTCAAATCTTGCTTGCCTGAAGATGGGCTGGAGATGTTGCTTTGCCTGCTATGTCCCACAGTATGGCATTAAACTGTGTGAGTGTCTCTACCTGTGAGGGGGTCTTGGTGACGTTACAGTAGTACAACTCCAGTGTGGGGTTATGAGGCGCTTTGAGCCGTACTGTCTCTTTAACCCCGAGGAGAGAAGCCAGAGGCGTCGCTACCGTCCTGGAAACAGAAGAGAAACTCAAAGTAAGTAAAGCAAGAACAACACCTGCACAAGTCTCAAAATACCTCTGTTGTAAAGTCAAACTGGCTATATTTTAATGCAGTTGTCTTGTGCATACTCTTAAATATTGTCAAATACATTCTTTTCACTGTGAATGATTTTGGTCATAAATGCAGTGCTTTGTTCGTACTTTAAAACTGGCAAATAGTTTTCTTGAAATGCACAGAAACGGGGAGAAACAAACACGCAAAGCAAACACGGAAAGGCCCTATGCCGCCGGGAGTCGACTTCTTGTGAAAGTGCTGGTCACTAAGTCACTGTGCGGCTGTAATCTAATGTATGTAAATAACCAACATGTGTATTTTTTATTTACTAAAAGCAGTCATCGCATTTTATTTGATATTTGGTCTATTTTCAATAAGTAACAGTTAAAGGGCCCAAATTACACTGTTTTCTGATCTATGTTATGATGTTATCCATAAAAAACAGACCTAGAGTAGAGTTTTGTTTCATTCACACATGTTTAACACACAAACTCTGCATATTTAGGTTGAGTTCTTCTCTCAGACTGAAAACACTCTGATGCACCTTGCGATGTCATGTGGTAATACAGGAAGTGCTCCACTGTGTTTTTAAGCTTCATACACCTTCACTAGAATCATCTGGATGATTTCAGACCTGGAATTGCCAATCTCTACTGAGCTTAAGGTAAAAAGGAGCTGTTAACTTGAAAACTACCTATTCATGATATCACAAGGTGGAACAGAGCATTTTGAACTTTGGAGATATAGACAGACTAATAATAAAGGATTACTCAAACGTGTAAATGAAACACAACTCAACTCCAGGTACGTTGTTGAGGAAGTGACAACATTATAACACCAATTTTGCATAATATAGGACGTTTAACTTCCGGTTTTCGAGATTTTTTTTTTTTTTTGCAAGAATTAGCTTAACATGAAAAATAACACTAAGCGGCAAAGGCAGAAAAAGTTGACACGGAGGAAAATGTGCATGTTTTTTGCATTAGTAATTTTGCGATAAAAAATTAAATTAATTGATGTGTAATTACAGATTTTCTGTAAGTTAACTTTGCTGACGTGTAAGAGCATGACGTGTAGCATTTACACAATGTTTTTATGTGTTTCCCTAGTGATTATGGTGTATTTTTGAAGATTTGTTGCCATTAAACTGAAAATCATCAGTCAACCTTCATGAAGTCTCAACCTTCATTATAAATTAAGATACTCAAATCAAAAGTTGTTCTATATTCAAGACATTTTCCCTGCAGTTTCAATCTACAAATTGGCTGGCACATTGTAAAATGACATTGTACAAACCTTTCAAATATCTGTCGTATGATGAGGAAGGCCACTGCGATGGGGAGCGCCACCCACAGGTCTCGGGCTTTGGCATAAACTCGACCGTCTCTGTCCTCCAGGTCGGCCCAACCCAGACCTTTGGGGAACCACAGCCGCTCCTGCCAGAACCACTCGCTCAGGTCTGACAGCATCCTGAAAGAGACGTCACAGAAATGAACAACAACAACACTCAACAACTATCGCCATTTATGTTTAAAAAGTAGGATTCTGTTCTTCTTTCTCAGGCCATAGGTTGTGTTCACCTGACCACATGACAATAATCTGGAATCGCCATAGTTTAAAATTGAGCTGGAATCTCTGTAATTACTGGGCTTATCCACATGAAACAAAAACTGGCACAAAGTTCAACTCTGTCAACTTAAAAAAGCAAAAGAGATTAAACTTGGTGTTTTTGTCAGTTAAAACGACTTCAAGCCATAAAATTAATATGACTAGTTTGGGGGCCATAAGTTTGTCTCTTGCTCTGAAAAACTGAATGTCCTATAGAGTTATATAGGCCCCTGCCCTCCATCTGAGATTATGACATCAACAAATCAACAGCTTCTTCATAAACGCTTTCTCTATCCCTTGTGTATCATAAGTGGAAATAAGATGGCTGTTTCTTGTTTAAATTTCCATACGCAAAGCCAGTCACAAAAATAATGCGTTCACAATATGACACGTAAAACAGTTTTCCCAAATCAATATTTGCTTTTGGGTCTTTTGACATGATAGATAGGGAATTTTGGTCGACCAGTGATCCCCTTTTTCCAAATTCATTACTGGAACATGTGACTTCACTTTGTCCCATCAACGCTGCTAGAATATTTCTTCAGGAGCTTCTGTTAATGTTATCATAGTTTGCTTTTAATGTGAGAAAAAAAAGGATATAGCCTACTCATGGTTTGGAAATTCTAACTCCGTATCGATAAAGCCACAGTATCTTACTGTGAGCGGGCCTGCATTTTCACAAACGTGACTCTTATTTGGTCTGGAGGAGGACCTTCTCCTGCTTGTTTCCATGGAAATGTTGTTCCTTTCGCTAAAATGATTCACAGAATGACATTAAACATATCTGTCTCCCTGGAGAATGTTTCAAATTTTTAATTTTGTATTTCCATGGAATCATGCATATGACACGCCAGCCCCAGAAAGATGCATACTGTCCCTTTGAAAAAAGGTGTTTCATGCAAAATAGTTTCTTTCATATTACGATGCTGTATTATACGAGTTCTGACATATGTCTGTGTAATCGCTCAGTCCTCCAGGTATGATCCATACGTAAGGCAAGAAAAGTTTATTTGTATAGCACAATTGGTACACAAAGTAATTCAAAGTGCTTTACAGAATAAGAAAGATATTACATCACAATACAACAAATCAATCATAAACAATCATCGTAAAATTAACATTAAAAGAGAAGAGTGCAGAATAAAAACCTTTCAGTCATATACACAGCTAAACAGAACCATTTTGAGCCTGGATTTAAATATTGTCAAAGTAGAGGCTTGTCTCACATCTTCAGAAAGACCAAGTTCTAAGTTTTAGCCGCATAAAACTGAAATCTCTGATTCCCCACGTTTAGTCCTGACTCCGGGCACCAGCAGGAGGCCGGTCCCTGAGGTCCTCGGGGTGAGAGATGGTTCATATGGCACTAACATGTCGGAGATTTAAAAGAACAATAGCAAAAGAAAAATTTAATTCTGTCAACTGGACGAAAGTTTTAGAGTGAAGACGTCTCGCTGCTCATCCAAGCCGCGCCTTCAGTTCTGGTCAGATTACTGCTGGACACTTCATTATATCTGTCTGAAGGCAGGAGATAACTACAATGAAACTAACACACCTGCTTGTTTACAGTTTCTTGTTTACAGTTTCTGTTTGTTTTCTAGGTCTGTTGAACTGTGCCTAAGTCATATTTTGTAAAATCTGACTCAGAACTGAAGAAGCCGCTCGGATGAGTGGCGAACGTCTTCACTCTAAAACTTTTGTCCAGTTGACAGAATTGAATTTTTCTTTCGTTATAGTTCTGATATAGATTCAGAGTGTTCAAAAACTACTCAGAAAATGTCCATCTTTGATTGATTTTTTAAGTATCGATGATGAATACAAACGAGTATCTGGTTTCAGTATTCATTTTAGCATTGGTCGATATCCAGGTATACATTTTTGTTTTCTGACAGTAACACATTCACCTTTAAACTGTGCTATAGTGTCAGGCCTGGTCCACTTTCAAACCCAGCATTGGAGGCAGCTGTTCTAGTGGGGTTTTCCTCAGAGACCTCTTGAATATTTCAGTTCTAAGTTTAGGGAGTGGCTCTGTGGTGGAGAGGGAGGGCTGTGACTCATGCTAGGGCCATATGTGTCTCATGTACAGTTTAATACAGTCAGAGGGGGAGGGAAACGACTGCAGCTCATGGATTTATGGTGCGGAACAGAAAAGTAGAGATGGACCAAGGACGACACTGGAAAAACTGTGGGCAAAAACTTAGAACTGCTCATGTTGATTGCATAGACTTGGGCAGATTTGACTGCCAAAGGAATGACGTTAATGATGAATGAGTTAAGTGCATCAAATTACACTCTCACACTAATTTGTATTTCGTATTTAAATTGCAACAATATATGAGTTCTTAATATGATTTGTTCTATTGAGAATTTTCTTGACTATTAAGTGCCATTAGTCTTGTCATGATAATTACTATATCGAGTTATGGTTCAATATATGTGAGATAGAACAATCATTTTTGAGGGTCAGTATTCATCGTGGTACTTTTTCTTTGTACGAGTGGGGAACGTTTTGTTATATTTTTGTATTTCGATAAGATTTGAGCTGTAGAGGGTGGAATAAATAACTTGCCTATGACTCATTATAGCTACAAAGTGTTGCATTTTGCCATTTATTTACTGCAGTTTGTGTTTTTTAACCATATCACACATTTAGAGTAGTTTTTGGGGGGATAATTCTATTTAAGGGTAATGGTGTCAGTGGCATAAATTAGTTTCAGTATTATCGTTTATCGTCTATATTTTCTTTGACAATATATCGCACTTCAAAATGTGTTACTGTGACAGGGCTGAGTGCAATTTTAACTTATTTTGAAATATTGTTTTGCAGCACAAGTAACTTACGATCGATACATTTCCAAAAGGCAAATCCACAAATGATGAACTTGATCTTTTAAAGGTGCACTATGTAACTTTTTCGAGGAAGGTCCGCCGCATGCTTGTCTCTATGGAGATTTGCCTGGCATGTTCCACAGTGTGGCATTAAACTTGCAGCATCTATCTTCAAGGAGCGCCTCACAGTAAAAATGTATGTAAAACGCGTGTAACAATAAATCCAAGGCAGACACGTTTAATGCCATACTGTGGAACATTACAAGCAATGAATTAACATCTCCGAGGAGACAAGCATGTGGCGGAGTCTTCAGCATAAAAGTTACATTGTGCAACTTTGCCGTTAATAGTACGAGATCCATCATTTCAAAGCTGCGTGTTAACAATCGATTCATGCATATTTCTCTGTGTCTTAAAACACTACAGAAAGTTGTGATGTCATCTGAGACCTGCTCGGCCCCGGTTCCACCCTCCGCAGCTGTAAATGCCAGAATCCCCAAAACCTCCATCTCCCTCCTCCCTTCTCCTCCTCCCCCCTCCTCCTCCTCCCTCCATCTCCACCCAGCCACTCGCACACTGCCAGAAAATAAAACAAGGATTCCCCTTTTTGGCCCACAGAGACAAAGTTGTGTGTAAAGCTCCAGCCTCCGTTTGGTCAGAAACATGTGCAGCTGAGTACAGTAGAAGCTCTTCTATGGAACATTTTCCGCTATGAATTATGAATCATACTTAACCGACATGAGCAGTGAGTTTAATGTTCTTGTATTTCTAAGTAGTTCATGTGTGCCACGCTTATAATTCTATTTGAGTGGCACATTCTATCATTTTGAAGTACCAACTGTCTTTTTTGTGGGATTGTTTTGGTGATTTTTGATTTGCTGGTAGACAAAGACCTCAGACATTTGGATCAAAGGATTGTTTCTAAGTTTAGACAGGAAAACATGGAGCACTTGACTTTTTGAGTGAGATCAAAGTTACGTCCAAATTTGGAAAAAAAATTAAGTAAATACAGACAAATGTACTAGTTTTTACGGAATGAAATAAGCATATAAGCACTGTGAGACAAATTTGGGTTATTTAGGATCATTTTACACCTTCGGTCAGTGCCAGAACAAAAAGTGGTTTTGGGATCCATATAAGGTCAAATCTTTATCAGGAACGCGCAAATCTAAGTGGACATATTCCCTCAGAACTGCCCATCTTACTCAATTGTAAACTATATAAAGCTGTTTTATCTTTGGGAGTGTGTCACATCAAGATGTTCATTCATTTCTATTCAAAGCAGCACTTGAAGCTGATCCACACTTGTTTTATTTTTAGTTTAACCTTGTAAGTTCTCAGACAGTACTTTTTTTCTCATACACAACAAATATGATGAGGGTTACGCAATGTAACAAAAACCCACAAGTTTTTTCTCGTATTGATCAAGCAAAATGTTGTATTCTATTTGATTTTGTCTGATTAAAAACAAACAAAATGACATTCAATATTCATTTCCTGAACATTATGAAGACAGGCTTTTAATCATTGTAATTCACACACAAAAGTCAGAAGTTCTCCAGAGTCTGCCTCACACATGTTTGTACTGACAGTGAACTGGCTGTAGACCCAAGCTGATCACTGACGACTGGAAATGAGTGAATCTCGATCTCGATTAAAATTTCACTTGTATTGCAAATCGTGTGTTGTCCATCGTGTATCGTATCCATAGACTGTATAAAAGAGTGGACTAAAGGAGTGTGAGGTCATCCATAGCGTTTGGCTCCAGTCGAATGAAGCTCATCGAGGTTAGAGCAGTTATAGCGGCGAATTTGGAGCCAAGTTCCATATTTGGAATTCTGACCACGAGTATCATAGCAACCAAAGAGCGATTTTGGTTTAACAATGAGCGGGCGCATAGCAACGCTGACAGTCAAACCTGTTGCTAACGCTAGCGGGAGCGACCTCAAGGAAAGAAGGTGCCTGATTTGTCTGTTATTAATGTTCATATCTTGATTTACGGACACAATAGTGAAATAAATACACCAGGATCGTGTAGAGCGGTTTAATACAAACATTTTAAGACCAAAATGACGAGCCTGACAGCAACAGTTACGGAGAGAGGATCAATGGAGCCGGAAGCGCGCCCATGCTCACTTCCTATTTGGAGCGCGGCGGCTAGCAGGTTAGCTATGTCCATTTATATATACAGTCTATGGTTGTATCACGGGACCCTGTGACTCCCAGCCCTCGTATACAGCTGTAAACAATAATATTTGTTTATCGTTTCAGCGTTTATGTCAGGTGGAAACATGCCTCGAGTAAATGATGTTATGTTTCAGTGACTGTGGCCCAGGTCTGAAGCTGCTGACTGTGGGGTCTGTGTTACGGCTGAGCGACTCTCTTCTTTTCCACATCACTTTAGTCATGACTTCTGTTTCCTGTTACAACAGCACGACCCAATGAGCTTTGGACTCTACTCTGGCTCTCTCTCTCCCCAATTCTCTCCCTTCCCCCTCTTTTTTCGGTCTTTCCCGTTCACATTCACTGTTTCCCTCTTTTTCTCTCTCTCTCCCTCTTTTTGTCTCTCAACCTTTCTATCATTCCCTCTCCTTCTCCCCAAATCTCTCTCTCTCTTTCTTCCCCATTCTTTTTATCTCTCTCCCTCTCACTGTCTCTCCATTCCTCTCTCTCCCTCTTTTTGACTCTCAACCATTTTATCACTCCCTCTCTTTCTTCCCCATTCTCTCTCCCTTTTCAGCCTCCCCCCATACTCTGCCTCTTTTTATCTCTCTCCCTCTTACTGTCTCTCCCCCATTTCTGTCTCCCTCTTTTTGTCTCTCAACCATTTTATCACTCCCTCTCTTTCTCCCCAATTCTCTCTCCCTCTTTTCAGTCTCCCCCATACTCCCCCTCTTTTTATCTCTCTCCCTCTCTTACTGTTTCTCCCCATTTCTCTCTCTTCCCCGCTTTTCCTGTACTCCCGCTCTCTTGCTCCCTCTCTTTCCCCTATTCTCTCTCTTCCCCGCTTTTTCTGTACTCCCACTCTCTCTCGCTTCCTCTTTTTCCCCTAATCTCTCTCCCCCATTTCTCTCTCTCCCATTGTCTCACCCCTGTCTGGAACCCCCCTCTCTCCCATTCTCTCTCCCCTCTCTGAAATCCCAGCCTCTACTCTCCTGTTCTCTTTCTCTCTCATTCATTCTCTCTCTCCCCCCCTCTGCCTCGCTCTTTCACTCTCTTTTTCACTGGGACCTCCCTCTCTTTCTCTCATTCGTCATGTTGCTGTGAGTAAGTGTATGAAGTTCACGTAATAATATTTTTTAACATTCAAAGTTTTGGTAAAACTCACTAAATCATAAACTTTGGGAGATATTTCAGGCAAATAGCTGAGATCATGGAATGAAATCAGCATATTTAAGCACTTTTTCCCAACTCCACTTCCTATTGGCTGGTGGGATCATGTGACCCAACTCTGACCATTTCAAAGGTCCAATAAAAATAACGGACGCCTCTCTCGCAGGGGAGGGAGAAGGAAGTTCCTCATGTCTCTCTCTCTCTCCCCACTGGCTCTCTCCCTCTTTCCTCTCTCTCTGCCTCTTATCTTTCTCTCTCACTCTCTTTCTTCTCTCCCCTTCCCTCTGTCTTTTCTGCCATCTCTTTGTCCCTCTCTCTTTCTCCCTGTCATTTCTTCCCCCTGCTCTCTCTTTTCTCCTCTCTCCATCTTATCTCTCACTCTCTCGCCCTTTCCTCTTTCACTTTGCCACTTCTTTTTCTCTGTCTCTTCCTCCCTCTCTCTCACCCTGCACCCTTCCATCCTCCCTCCCCCTCTTTCCTTTCTCTCTCTTTGTCCCTCTCTCCACTCTCTCTCATCTCTTCCTCCCTCCTCTTCATCTCCCTAGCTCCCTTTCTCTCCTCTCTCTCTCTTCTCCCCCCCCTCTCCCTCTCTCACTATGGGATGTCTTACAGGGCAGTCGTGATTGTAAACAGAACTCCAGTTGAGTCTGGCACGACCCCCACCAGCTGTTTTTCATATCCACGATTCTGTTTTAAGTCGAAAAACCAGGAAGAAGACGACTCCGGAGCAGCGAGGATCCTGGTACAGAGCCCGGAATGTTTATGGAATGTAAACACACATTGGCATTTACTATTTTAGATGCATATAAAACATTCAAATGAGTATCTGCCTGGGTTAAACGGCATGAATAATCACCTTGTTTTGGAGGAGTGTTGCCGAGAATTATTTAGTTCTAGGCCTTTAGTTCTTTGGCATTATGTAACTTTTTTTAGTTGAGCGTCTGCCCCCTGCTTGTTTCCATGGAGATGTTACTGTTTTGCCTGTCACGGCGTGGACTCAAACTTTCCATTCACGCATTCTTACTGGGATCTTACCTGCAAGCACCTCATCCTGCACGTAACCTGTTTAATGCCATACTATGAAACATTACGGGCAAAGCGTTCCAGAAGTTACACACTGCACCTTCAGGGCGTTTTGCAAGTAAGGGCACGTAGAGTATTACTGAACGTTTCTCTTACAAATCAATAAATCAGTTTTCCTCACAGTAACTTACAAAGTATATTATGAGTTATTCATTATTGTAAAACATTTTATCAATCACAAACTCATAAGAAAGAGCCGTGTGTGACGGTTTAGGACGCTCTGGGCTGAAAACTCACCTCTCCTCCCTGGCATTTAACACTAGCTAGACAGGATATCTTGGTGTTTTATTGTTCTTTTTTCCTATGTGTCGTGTTATCTGTATATTTATTTTTTGTTAGACTTTTATGTGAAGCACTTTGGTCAGCAGAAGTTGTATTAAATGCGCTGTATAAATAAACTTGAATTGAACTGAATTGAGAGCTGATTGGCATTGTGCAATGTTGGCCCTGATTCACTTCTCCATCTGAAAAAGCTGTTCTAAAGCTCTGCATGTGCCCCAAAAATCCAAGCTTGAGTGATGTGCCAAAGGGTTTATGGGAGCTAATTTTAAATACCTCCTTGCCCCTTTCACGAGAAGAAAATCAGCTTTAATAAGACCAATTAAGCCTATTCCACTGCCACGTATTTTAGAGAAAAATAAACTCAAACTATGTCAAAACTACTCCAAAAACAACATATTAATTTGAAGGCATTTTAACTTGAAGTAGTAATCGGCCCAGTGCACAACAGCGCCTGGCAACGTCACTGTTAGCGTTACTACTTCCTGTCCAATTTGATCTCCATGGGGTTTTTGACAAGTCTCGCTAAAATGAACAAATAATTAAAGATAACGCAGTGGACAAGGAGCTGACATGTTAAAAACAGATAACGCATGGACAAGGAGCTGACATGTTAAAAACTACACAAATAAAATAAATACAAGCATCTGGTTTGTGTCTCAATGCTAACGCTAACGCTAATTCTGAGGCGTAACACATAATAAAACAACACCACAAACTGAAGTATTCTACATTTGAAAAACAATCGGGCAGTCTTTATTTTAATGAATTTGAATTTTAATAGGTTGTCGTATTTTACATTTTACGCTTTTAATGAACGCTAGCATAAGCTTTGAGACGCAGCGCGCTAGCTAGCATGCAGCTGCGCACAGAGCCTATTTACTTTCTGTCGTGCACTGAGTGGATAACTTTGCTTGTACGTGTAATGTTATTAATGACGACAAATGCGAGCGCTATAACTGACTCTCCATATGTCCCACTGTGGATTCTCGTATCCGTCTATATTAGGCTTAATGACGGACAGATGAATCAGACGGTACTCGCACATGCTCAGACTAGGCCTGATCTTTGTGTGTTTATGGCAGCTGTTAGGACACTGCCTTCTCAACACTTGTGAAATGGGTTAATTACTCTTCTGACCCTCTATACCCTTTATCTATATCTACGCACAAACTGTGGAGCTTCTGTTCGCTGTAACATGATAAAATGTGATGTTATTAGCGATATCTTATCGCAGTGACCGTGACCGTTGTCGCCTTCACACTCGAATCTGCGGCTATTTCGTTTCGTTTGTGGTATTATTAGTTAGCTATAAACATTTTTATAAAAGGACAACATCAAATTTTATTACTTAAGTTTTCACTCTCGCACTCAACATGTTCATACTACGAGCGAGGGGAAATGTCTTGCCCAATGACACAACCATACGCAGTGATCGGAGCTGGAATTGAACCGTTGACCTTCGATCGCTAGTTTTCTTTGAAGTACTGTTTAAAAAGTCACTATACATTTGCACACTTAAATTAAAGGTGCACTATGTAACTTTCCTGGTTGAGGGTCCGCCACTTTCTTGTCTCCGCGGAGATGTTGACTTGTCTAGAAATTTTTCGCATAATAGCGTTAAAGTTATCTATCACAGGGACAAGCAGGTGACGCCATCCGGCCAAGTTACAGGTCATATCTGTGGAAAGGCGACCCCGCTGACTGTAAGAATGCTTGTTATTCAATGTATCTCCTCAAACACCTGCAACTGAATAAATAGATGAGTTTAATGTCACACAGCGGAACATTCTAGGCATAGAAATAACTCCTATCTAATATCTCCATGGAGACAAGCAGGTAGCAGACTTTCCACTAGAAAAGTTACATAGTGCACCTTTAACCTTGAAAATCTAATCGAAAACTGATACGAGGAAAAAATAATTGGATTCATTTTTTTGTCAATATCGCCCAGACCTGTTTTCACTGGTTAGATCTGGGATTGGAACCAAACTTACCCACTAGTTTTCAGTTACACTATAAGGTACTATGTGATTTTTAATGCGACAGAATAATTAGCATTCTGAAGTTAACCGTATAAACTATAAGACCAATTTCTTGTATTTCTATTCCTTGTAGAAAACGTCAGAATCAGCCCAAATACACAGACACACACATACTTCGGGGTGGAAGGCGCTCTGCACAGTGGCAGTACTTTCTACACTTGTGCCATTAGCCGTAACTCGGGTCACGACGTGGACATTTAGCATCCTGATGGTGACTCACTCAAATCCCACACATTTTAGACATTCCTTTCGCCTCGTGCCCTGACAGCTTGCAGCTATCTTTACCCATCAAAGAACAGTGCTCGTCAGTGTTATCCAGCTCTACCTCTAAGACGAGATAAGCAGAAACTGGCATGTAAATAGCATTGTCTAAAACCACTCAGCTCTAGCCTTGATGAATTATTGATGTGAACTTTCAATCAGCGATCACTGGTTTAGGAGGTGGTGTGATTGTCTTGTAGCCTTCTTCAGTAATGATTAAATGCACCCTTTCGAGAGGGTAGTTTATACTTGGGGCAATTAGACGGGCCCCCGGGAGTCCGCTTCTTCCTTCTATTAAGAGGGATGCCATAAACAGAGCATTTATCCCTCTTGGACGAAGACATACACCAAGACGTTACTCAAAACAACTGAAATGCTGCAAAAATACGGGAAACTCTTAGGACAAAACAGGCGAAATATAATGGACTGTATGAATTTGTATGTATAATAATGAGAGATATAATGTTGTGGAATAGTAGTCAGCTCACTTCTACCAATGGCCAGTAGCAGTAGTAAAAGGTAACGAAGTACAAGTAGTAAAGTACTGTACTTAAGTAAAGTACAGATACCTAAAAATTCTACTTAAGTACATTTTACGTGGGTGCTTTTTACTTTTAATTGGCTACAACTGAGAGCAGGTATCTGTACTTTCTACTCCACTACATTTTTAACTGGACTTAAAAGTAAAAAGTACTTTTCATATGATTTGAGGAGTTATTTTTAACATGTTTGTGGTAACACCCTGACTTTTTTTTCCAAGTTCAAGCTTTGAGCAAACAAAAATAAACACACAAAATTCATAAGGAAAATGAAGAAATTGTTTTGCATTGCTACTGTTGACCAAAATAAGCATAATTTATTTATTTTTTGTATCAATATCACTACATTTAACACTAACAAATGAACGACACTTTTACATTTTACTCTTAAAGTACATTTTTAAACAGGTACTTAAATACTTTTACGTAAGTAGATGTTTTCATGTAATACTTTTACTTTTACTTGAGTAACTTTTTACCTCTGTATCTGTACTTTTACTTAAGTAACAAAATTGAGAGTTTCATCCACAACTGACCAACAGTAACTTAGCACAGCCTAAATAAAAGATCTTGTTTATTACTGTCCTATCTTCACTGGTGACATAGAACTTTCACTTTTATCATCATCCGGGCGTTTGTTAACTTTGAGTCGTGGAGGCTGTAAATTACGCTACTGTATCAACACAATAGTCGTTATAAAATTATTAGCAAATTGTCTGATAATGTTGTTCACTGCTGCGTGTTGGTTATCACACATATCTGATAGTTTTGTGATCCGGGTGCCACTCCGCTAGCGCTATCGATTATACAGGTTAGATCTGTAGTCTTTCGCTTGTTAAAATGTTGGTTTAAAGTTCAGTCCTTTTAGTTTTGAAGTTTAAAAGACCAAAGTGCCTCGCTGTTCTTTCATTAAGCAATTCCTACGTGTGCGTAATGACGTCCGTGCGCAGACAGGATGCAGTGTGCGCCCACCGCTAACGCACATTTAAACGGATACAGACTCCTTATCCACATGAAAGTGAAATTGTACTTACTTGTTTTTGAGTTTCTGTCCGTCGTGTCACGCTCGTTGTCTGTGTTTTCTACTTTTCCTGAATCCACACAGTCTCGGCGTCAGCTACAGCCCCAAAATCTAACGGTCCGCTACTCCGCCTGTGCGCAGAAGGGCGAAGTCTACTCAAGTTTAGTATCCACGCTGCTTTTTACATCTTCCCATTGAGTACGACATGTTTTCCTCTTCTTCTGGTGTTTCTGCGGTGAAAACAACACTCGGGACTCTTTTCAGGTGGCACAGCGCGGGTGATACAGGCCGGTCCTCGCACTGCGCCGTCCCGCTGATGTTTCGGTTTCCCGGGCGCTGGATTCTTTGGCCTCGTGTCGTGTCCCGGAATCAGCAGGGTCCGTCTGGGTGTGTGGCCGGGCAGAGGCGGCAGAGGTCGGGCCGGGCAGCAGAGCGGACCGTAGAGCAGCAGACAGACAGAGGGAGGGAGGGGAGGAGTGAGGGATAACGGAGAGGGAGGGACAGAAAATGACGCGCGAGCACATGAGGGAGCGTTTGGCTCACACACGCAAACACGCATGTTGGGTTTACACGCGTCTCGGGGACATTAACTTAACATTCATTTCCTGGAGACTGATCCTAACCTCAGCCACAGTTAGGCCTAATATTTGCCAAATCGTAACCTAAACCGTAACATATTTTAACCCTATCTTCACTTTAAATCAGGCTGTTGATCTAATTATATTGAAATGGGATTCATGTCATGGGTGCTGTAAAGTATCTGCACTTTCTAAACTTTTATCTCGATTTACTAAACTTAAAGTTAATAACGCGTGAAAGCCGGTAAAATGCAAACACATAAAATACAACAGGAGACATTGTTGCTCGAAGCCAAGGACAGAACTGTGAGTGCGGGAGCTCACGAAGATAACGCTGTGCTGAAGAGGATGCTCCTACACACACACACACACACACACACACACACACACACACACACACACACACACACACACACACACACACACACCACACACACACACACACACACACACACGATACACTATAAAAACTAAACATGCACATCTCAGGACTCTCATCTTATCCTTTCCGTAGAGTCCGTTGCTTTTGTTCACTTTACCTGTTCTTCTATATGAGGCAGGTCCTCCATAAAAAGAGTGTGTGCAGATTTTAGTCACCAAAATGTGATAAAGACGCGCCCACACATTTTGGGTGTTCATGCTTTTTGGAGACATTATATCGACTTATTCGTGATTACTGGAGACCAAACCTTAACCTTATAGACCGGCCTTCTAAGCTTATCCTTAACCTAATTTAGCCCATATCTGAACTTTAAATCATGTTGATTTAATAATAAAGGATATACAACAGGGGGGCCTGATTTCTGCAAGAGTCTGGCTGCAGACCTCCACCCAGAGGACCCTACCCCGCAGACCTCCACCAGGATGCACCTCCACCGACATGTTCCTCACCATTTTTCATCAGTTTACTTTATAAATGACTTAATTACACTTTCTATCACTTGTTGCTTTATCTCATTGTCTATTAAAGGTCATTAATGGTGATAAAACTCATTTCAAATTAGTAACTGCAAAGCGTTTCAAAACATTGAATCACCAATAGATTTAATTTCTAGTTTAAAATGAACTAGCTTCGTGTTATCTCTGCTCTACTTTGCTTGCACAGGTTAATTAGCAATTTAAACAAACCAAAAAACTTGCAGTATATTTAACTGTCAACAAAGGCCTACATCTACAAGGGCGTAAATAGCAGAGGCACATTAGATGTAGTTTGTCTGTGAACGTGTTGCCGTAGGCCCTGTGTCTGGTTGAGATTATTAAGATTAGGCACAAATCTATAGGGATTAAGGTTAGGAAAAGGGTTTGGGCTTGTCTTTAGTAAAACAATGTCAATTTTTGTAACGAGGCCAGGAAACAGTGGACCTTTGGCTGTTTGTTTGCTCTGAGGGACCTGTGGATGGAAGTTGGTCACCTGAGGGTCATCCTGGTAGAGGTCTGCGGGCTGGGTCCTCTGAATGGAGGTCTGCAGCCACATCCCTCCCTTTCGTTCCCATAAAGGAGACAGGCATGAGTTAGGAGCGTTCTGATTTAGGTGCCCACAATGTTATAAATAGCCCCCCCACACACACATACATGTTGGAGTTCAGTGCTTCTTGAGGACATCATTACATTAACTTTGGCTACATTCATTCCCTGGAGACTGATCCTGACCTTAACCATAGGCACTACTGCCTTACATAACCTTAACCTAATTGAACCATACCTGAACTTTAAACCATGTTGTTGATCTAATAATAAAGGGGGCGGGGGGCTGATATTTGTCCCCATAGAGACAGGTCAAAAAACAGAAATATATTTGGCATTATAATAACAGTTTAAAAAATATTATTATTGTACCACAACATTTTATTTTGATTTTCACAATTTCGAAGGGTAAACACACTCCCACTCTCAGTTTGAACCATTATAAACAGATCTGAACCTTGCTCATTTCTGTCTGTGATTAGTTTGTAGAGAAAAATAGCTCTCAAATTGGCTTATATCAGTAAAAAAAATAAAAATAAAAATAGTAAAAGAGCCAGTCTTTTGAACGGCTCTTTGAAGGGAACTGCTCTAAAAGATTCAGATCCCACAAAGGAGCCAAAAGTCCCATCACAAGTCCCCACGAATTGAAAGTGTATACAGAGTTTAGCCCCCACAACGTGACAAATACCCGCACAGACACACATCCGCGTTTTGTTTCCGCTCAGAGAAAAGTCACCCCCTCCTTCCCAATCCTCTCCCTCCAAAACTGAGGCGGGTTAATGGGTCACAGGCTCCTGCTGTAGCACATGTTCACGAGCCAAGTATCTGTGCCAAACTGGTGCCAAATTCCGTGTGCGTTTTTTCTATAGGCGACAACAGGCCAATGAGTTCAAAAGCAGCGGACTCTTGTTTCTTTACTTTTCGATCTGCATTTTACAGTCAATCAGCTTCTTTTTCATGACAATTGCACCACGGGGAGGCGCGCTCGTGACCTTTGAACTCGTGAAAAAGCACGTGAGGGTGGCATAAAGACGTAACAGACCAGGCTACGGCGAGATAAGTGGTGTTGGCCTTTCAACTTAACAGACATCCCCCAGATCTAAATTATTAAAATGAACATTAAATATTAAGGGACCATAAGGCGAAAAATGTGCCGAGGCTCTGGCAAGCGCATTGAAAAGCTCGGCTCTGGTCACAAAGACCGTAGATTTACGCCAGTGTTGTGTTTACTATTTGGTGCGTAATATTAAGACGTAACGAAGCTGGCTCCAAAGCTCAAAATGATCTGTTCCACCTTGTGATGTCATGAAGCGGTGAACAGCTCCTTTTACCTTTTGTTCAGTAGAAATGGGCAATTCCAGGGCTGAAATAATCCAAATGATTCTAGGGAAGGTGCTGAAATAATCCAAATGATTCTAGGGAAGGTGTGTGGAGTTTAAAAACACAGTGGAGCACTTCCTGTATTACCACATGACATCACAAGGTGGAACAGTGGTGGAGTGTTTTCTGTTTGAGAGACAAACTCAGCCTAAATGTGCAGGGTTTGTGTGTTAAACATGTTAGTATTTGTTTGGCAATATAACTGCTTCCATGTTTTGTTTTGTTTTTTTTATTATGTTTATTACCGTATTATAAACATTTAATTATTAGACTTTGGCCTAATTAACCTACGTTCTGATAGAAATGACCCAATTTAAGTTAAGGGCGAAATATAGGACACTTGTTTTCAGAGATAAGACAAATAGAACATTTAACAGATAATAGCCTAATGTAGCCTACTCCCATAAATGAATTTAACAGATAAGACCGTTCAAGTCAGTCGAAGTGGCGCCATCTTCTGGACACTAAAGACACAGCACGGCTAAGGAACAAATAAAAATCACAACGTTTAGCATGATACTTTTTATTTTAACTTAAAAACAGAGTGGATCAAAAACAGGATTCAATAAATTAGAAATAAATATAATTGTTGTAATAATTAATACATACATTATAATTCCTCAATGGCAAGAGTCTGACAGAAACAGGCTCTCAAAAATGTTTGTACTATAAAATTCTAAAATCAAAATATTGCAGCCTGTTCAAAACCCCTCCTCCCGATAAACAAAATAATTCATAAATTAGTAAATAAATAAAAAATAGTTCAAATATTAAAAGCTCCCGAATAAAAGTGCTGCCCCCCACCCCCACAGTTCACCTAAAATCTAAGTAGAAATTTAAAATAGGTTAGTGATTTTTTACTTTACAATTCGGAATGTAATATCCTTTTATGAGGACGATGGCG